>OOFE01036052.1:6453-22886 GCA_900323365.1 Monocentris japonica | reverse complement strand
TGGGATTTAGTATTGGTTGTAACTCAGTATTGATGTATCAGCTTTGCGGTCCTCTGGTTTCATTAGAGTTCTTCTCTGCTATTAGCTGTTATTGATCCCTGTTCTGCTTCCTGCTGACACATTTAACAAACACTGTTCCTTACTCCGTGGCCTGCTAATGCTACATCTGAAACCACATTGGCTAGAGTTTGCACTACTCTCTATTCTATTCTATTCTATTTATAGTGGAGCTAGAGATTTGTTCTCTTAGACGGTGCACTGCTTCGTGTGTGCGTGCGTGTGTGCGTGTGTGCGTGTGCCTGCCCCTCCCATACTCTCAACACTGCCTCCCCAGAATTACTGCAACATGTTGACACTAAGAAAACCAAATGTACAACAGTCTCAATTTCATTACATTTAGTCCCTGCCCTTGGCTCAACCCATGACAGATAGCAGGATTGGTAACTTGTACAGTACCCTCCACCTGAACACTGCAGTACTCTTGTCCCAATACACCCTGCCACCAAGTCCCCAAGTCGACAATTTTCCTTTTACTATGTACACAATTTCCTCTAAAACATATGAAATTGGTAGATATAAATCCTTCATTCCAGTTAAGAGAAGGTACAATTTGATTAAATAAGGATTGCATGGTAAAAAACATTTTATAAATGCACAGGGGCTTCACAAACTTTCGATCATGTCTGTAAGTAACACAAACTTCATCATGTCTTTCGCTAGGTTGCATTGACACAGAAACAAGAAAATCTTTAACTCTTGTGGCAAAGATCTTCTCATGGCTTTCTAATGGAAAAATATTGGATTCCATGTACTTTCTCCTTGAAGACAGCCATGAGACCAGGCAGTTAACTGACCCAAATGATGTAAATAGAGGTCTTAGATACAATAATTACTGCAAGTTATAGACCTTCTCTCTGGTTGTCGAACTATGTGATGTGAGACTTAATGATAGTAAACTACTATGTGTAGTAGAGAATCTTTCCATCTCTGTCTGCATGAGTGTCTAACATTGTTAAATCAAACTACCTCAGTTGGCTTCATTTCAGCAGCAAAATGCTTTTACAAGCAATTAAATCCACTGCCTCAATTAAATCTACTGCTTCATTTAACATTAGCTCTCAGCGGAGAAAGAAGGCAAGAGAGACAGAGTCTGAGTGAGGGCAGAGTACTTGGCAGGGAAGCTATTCATCCACACTGTGGTGAAGAAAGAAATGAAGTGGAAAGGAGAGGAGGAAAGATGAGGAGAGGACATAAGGGTAGCGCAGGGGAGAGTAATGTCATCAGAGAGAATTTCAATAATTACCTCCATCTGGGCATCAATCAGGAAAAAAAGACTTTTCATTTATTTTCTTTTTTTAGACATGCAGAGGGGTCCAAAAAGTCTGAGCTGCTAATGCTTTAACTTTGAAACTTCCATTAAAAATGATGTTTAATTAATAATTAAATTACTTTTGAAATTTTTTATTATTTGATAAATGAGTTTGGCTTTTCAATTGTAATAAATCTTTCAACACTTGTGTGACAGTAGTTTGGAACAACACACATTCTTTTTCAGTGTGTGTGTTTAAGTGTTAAAGATTTTCTTTTTTTTTACCTAAGTCAACTATAGTGCTGCAGATATTGATACTACAGGATCAATATCTGGTTAGAACATAGAATTATAATTATAAAAACTATTTTTGCAAAAACAAATTTTGAGCAGACCACCAGACCCAGTGTTGGGAAGATTATTTTCAAAATGTAACTCCATTATTTGACAGATTGACCTTTTTAAAATAATATCAGCAACATAATCCACTAGTATAGTCAAAGTAATGCAATCTGAATCCAGTTACTTTAAGTGATTTATGGATTATATTTCCTCCAAAATCGGAGATGGGTTTCAAAACAGTTTACAAACTGTTTGAATGGTGTTGTTTTCATCTACAAATGGTGTCAACTATTATTTTGAGATGTGTAAAATTATATTTGTGTGTGACATGAGTGGAAATCTACTTTCCCAGAAGCACAGATTTATTCTGATGAATAACTTTGTAGTCAAATATAAATCTAGCTTGACGCTCTACTGCACATATTTTGGTTTTCCATTGAAAAAAATATTCTATTGTATTTCTGTATTTCTCTATTATATTATTTCTCTTATTTAGGAACCCTGATAAAGTATCAGTGATATTGTTTACTTGTACCCCCCAGCAAAAGGTTTGCCTGAGAGCAACGCTGTACCCATTTATCTTGACTACATCAAACTGCAAGCAGAAACTCAACTTTACTGACTCACTGTCCTCCTCTCCCTTTCTACCCATCAATCCTGCTTTCTGTATGCCTCTGTTCCTCTGTCTCTATCTCCCCCTCCTCTTTTTATTATGACTCTATCCGTTCTCATTTCTACTTCCTTTCTCTTTATTCTACACTCCCAGTCTTCTCTCTATAAGTCCCTCCATTCCTCTCTATTCTGCTTTTCTCTTTATCTTTCCTTACCTGATCCTCTCTCTCCCCAATCTTTCACATCCCATTAGTTCTTTCCACCATATCAGTTGAACTGAATTAGCAGTCCTGTCCACTTTCTGGGCTTAAAATGGAGGATTTCTAATAAATTTGTACCTTCAGCTTTACATGCTCATCAATGTCCTGTTCCTTCCAGCCTTCCTTTGGCCCAAATCTATCAACAGCAGACTGCCCTTTCCTCCCTTCAATTATTCTAATACAACACTGACAGGAGAGAACAAGGGCTTACAGACAGAGAAACAGCACATGAAGGAGAGAGAGACTTGGTTTTGGTGTGAAATGTTCCAGATTTAATGTCCTAGTCATCATATGTTAAAATGTAAAAAATGGACTGGGTTTTCAGGATGGTCATGAAAATCATCACACTTTGATGCATACAAAGGTAATAAAAACTATTGAATTTGGAGATGAGAGGTTTGCACCTATTTTCAGTTATATAATGTCTTGTTTGTATGAAGCTCCAGACATGCCATCAACACTGATCACATCAACTGTCTCAGTCATGGTTACAGCTGCAGACCGGGTGCAAGGCAAGATTAGAAAATGGATTGATGGTAATGACTTTAGTACCTTTACAGTAGTACCTTTCTGTGTGCCACAATCTGAATCAACTAAACTATAGGCAACATTAAACAGCCTCATGATGTTTGCTTTATAAAGAAGCAGACTGAAGCAGAGAGTGCTCTTAAATGCTCCTGTGTTGTGTTTGGATCCCTGAGCAGTAAGGTAATAGTATCTGTGTAACACACTTTTGGCACAGTATACAGTAGTGCTTCGACCTGAATGTAACTTTCAAAGGGCATTTTACCCCTAGTACATATGAACTATATTTTGTCTCATTCTGCTGAGCTGCATTTAAGACTACACAAGAGTCCTCTGGATGACAGCACTTGGCATGCAAATATGAAGTTAATAACTTCATATTTTTCCCTTTACAGAAACAGCTTTATAAAACACTATTTCTACTGTAGCCGTAGCACTAACTCCTAACTGTAACCCTGACCATTAACAATTAATATAAATCATTAATGATGTTCCCTTAACAAAGTCACAAGGTAATAGTTACTGATATGTTTGGGTGACTGAGCTCCAGAATAATGGATTCTATACTCTAGCACACTGTATAATATGGTGCTTATCCCTGAACCTTGCTCTAATCCCCAACAATGACTCTGGATTTTTTAGTAGAATTACAGACCTATAATGATTTCTTGTTTTAAAGATTAAAGCCTAAAGATAATGTAGCCTCTGGCCCAGGAACTCCAGGCCAGCTCCCCCCTACTTAAAGAGGTAAAAGACAAGTCCCCTAAATTGTGCTGAAATCATAATTAAAAACATGAGTTGAAATCAGACATTTCAACAAGGGCATACGTTAATGAGCCCGTGTCCAGGTTTGGTTAATTCTGCTGATATTCATTATGAGTTATCTGGTAGTGTTAAAGCTATGTTAGAAGTAAAGTTAGTTAGGCTTATCATTAGAGCTGGTGCTATCAGTATTTCAAGCTGTCTGCTTCCTCATCAGACTGTCACAGAGTAATTGAGCTGATATCATAATTAGCAAATCAGCCATGTCAATGAGAACAACATCACACCCCAGTGCTTGGGAGTCCAATCAGCTCATCGAATTGACAGCCCAGCTGGGATGGCTGATGACTAATTATGGCTGCAGTTACAGACGTAATGAAGCATGATGAGTGGTTGTCACGCTGCCGTGGTTACAGTCTGCTGCCCGGGTAACTAGGTGCAACAGTTCCATAAATAAGAGTTTTGTGCAGTAGAGATGAGTTGTTCAGACTCTTGGTTGAAAGATGAACTTACACAGTATGTGCTATCTATAACTGTACACATCTATCCATAACTGTACACATCATATTCCTACACTGGAATTATTTTTACCCAGAGCACCAATCCCCCTGAGATTGTGTGTCAGCACAACACATTCCTCAGCCACTATACTGCAAAACTGTACCTGCCTGCACTGTGCAGACTGTGCAGAATTGAGGAATTAGTTTGGTATCTCTGGGGGATGCCCTGGACTAATTCTCATCTTTCTTGTGAAATAGATTTTCAGCCTCCCATGGGGATTATGTTTCTTGTGTTTCATTATGTGTGGTGTGCCTCAATGCTCAATTAGAAGGTTAGATGTCACAAAACTTCCTTCCACTAAATTTGGACAAAACTGAGGTTGTTCTTATTGGCCCTGAAAGCAGACTTAGACAAATTGAGTTGTCTCTTGGTCCTTAAACTCCATACATCAAGCCTGTATGCAAGGATTTAGGAGCTGTGTTTGTTTAAACCATGAACAACAAAAGGTCCTGAAGTGAAATTAGTATGAAGTGGCTTAACAAGTCTAGCAAGGTTAATCAGAAGAAGACAAATGAAAACATATAGGGACAGGGTTCACAAGGCAATCTATATTTTGCTACATACCCAAAGCTAGTCTAGTTGACATAGTCAAGTGGTAAAGTCCCTGCATGTATTCCCCAACCAGTCTAGGTTTGAATTTCACTGAAGCTTGCTATCCTGTTTCTCCTGTACTCTGTCTGCCTCTCTGCCTTCCTTCTGTCTACATAAAGAATGACAAGACTAGGTGTCCGTAGTGATTGCTGGGCTGTTCTGTTGTATGGTTAATGGAATAGTTTTTTCTTATGGCAGACATAGTTTAGCCAATGCATTTTACACAGAACACTTGAAATCAATGGGAGAGAAATAGAACCGAGAAAGGAATCAGAGAAAGGACTTTTATATTGTACTGTCATTGTAATTTACCGTAGAGATGGTAGAAATGAAAGAGATCTTGTACCTGTGTTGAGGGAACAGTAATGTTTCTCTCATTTAGTCATGCTTACATCCACAGATACACACACAGACACACAGATGTTACCTTTTGTTGTTTATATCAAGTGTTTCTGTTTCTCTCTCTCTCTCTCTCTCTCTCTCTCTCTCTCTCTTGAAGTGGTTGTCAAATGTTTTTGAAATATAGAGAGGTTAATTGGGTGCAGGTGTACCTCATGGACCCTATGGGCCAACCCTGGCTCTCTCCATCTCTCGACCAACACTCAAGCCCCACCCCACTTGCCACATCTATATACTGTATATAGTGTTTCTGTGATAATTGCTATATAAAACTGCCGAACAAGTTGATTTCAGCTCACATTTAAGAAATTATTAGGAATAAGTTAACAAGGAAACAATTGTTTCTATTTGACTGTGTAAAGATATGATAATCCATGGCAAGTACTGATTTGAGTTGTCCTATTGACGTCAGTACATCTTAAAAACTTTAAACTTTCTGGTTCTCACTGTAAGAAATGCTAAAAATTATCATACACTCTTTGACTCAGGTCTTCTACAGTTTAGGAACATGAATCACATTGAAACCAATGCATGTGTGTGTGCATTAGTATGAGTTTTCAGTGCTGCTTAACAAAGTCATGTTAAAGCCAAGTCAAAGTCATCTGTTATAATCTATACGCAAAGAATAATGTTCTGATTCTTTCCCTTCTTGTGTCTCTCTATCTCTCCATTTATCCTCTCACCCATCCTCTTTTTTTCTCTGTGTCTCTCACTTTGTCTCTCCACTGTGCTCCATTCTTTTTTTTTCTGTAGGAGGATGGCGTGTCTAATTTCTACTGTGAGCTCTGTGATAAGCAGTATATGAGACACCAACAGTTTGACAATCACATCCACTCTCATGACCACCACCATAAACAGGTAATAACCCATTAAAAGCATAATTAACACTTGCCATATACAGGTTATTAACTAGGACATTAACTACTCACTAATTAATCAACTAATTGATTAAATAATCATTAATAATAATCATAATAATCAAACAATCACCAAAGAGAAGACTGGTAGCCTGAAAGCAACACAGCTACACAACACAAAAAAAGCAAAATAAATCACACAGAAATGGCACAGATAGGGAAAGGCATAGGGAGGCATAAGGCTTCCTCAGGATATCTCACCAACTAAAGAATGAGATCAAAGAAAACCTAGAAATTGGTATCACGATAAGGTGGACAATCTTCCCGCTAGCGCTCCCTACGGCAATGGAGGTATTTATTAGGAAATCAAAGTGGGTTGTGGGTGGGGATAGGTCTCACGGCTGCTCAGCCTTCATCTACTTCTGCCCCTGTTCCCTAGTCTCTCTCTCTCCCTCTCTCTGTGTCTCCCTCTCTTGCAGGCAGCCATGCTGCCGCTGCTTTACAGCTGTCATCAATCTGCTCATCACTCATCCTGCATTTAAGCCCTGCTCTCTGTTTGTTCTGTGCTTGTTCGTCTCCCTACGTTGGCAGCCACCTAGTTCCTAGTCAGCTTGTAGATTCCCAGTTATAGTTTATCTCCTGTCAAGGTGCAGTCATAGGCTGACATGAACACATCCTCTAGGACGTGATGGAAGGCATCCATGAACTTTCCGCCAACCTTGCCAGCCTTTCCATCCAGATCCATCAGCCTCCCAGCCCGCCACCGGCAGTGCCCTCAACTCCAGGCATACAGCTTCACTCCTCTCCCTCCCCTCAGGAGATCTAACCACAACCTAGCCCACTTTAGGCCCCTCTATAAGCCTTTAGTACAGCAACCTGTGACCACCAGGATGGTGAGGAAATGGACACCGGAGGACGAGGAGGCCCTAAAGGACTGTTTTGAGACATCTTTCTGGGATGAGTTCTGTGACTCCTTTGGAGAGGAGATAGATAGATAGATAGACAGACAGACAGACAGACAGACAAACAGATTAACAAGACTTATAGGCTTACAGACTTCATAACTGGATATATAAACTTCTGTCAGGACAATGTTGCACCAACCAGGAAAGTGCGCTGCCTTCCAAATAACACACCCTGGAATACCAGAGACCTTACGGCTCTTTTGAATGAAAAAAGGAAGGCCTTTAGGGAAGGAAATAGAGAGGAGCTGAAACATGTGCAGAAGAAGCTGAAGATCAGGGAGATCACCTAAAGACACCTATAGGAGAAAGATGAAGCACAAGCTGCAGCACAAACGTATTCATTCCTCTCCTACCACGATTCTGTTAGCATACATTGCCTTATGTTTCCAGAAGTCTTACAATTTACTTTTACATTTGGCATACAATGTTAATGTAGCATTAATATTTAAGGCATGGCACACTGCTTTAAATAGTTTGGAGAACAGCCTGTGTGATAAAGTTAACCGGGTCAGCTAGCTGTTAATTCCTTTGCTTGTCTTTGTCTCTGATCTACATTGACCTGCCCTCCTCTAAGCCTTGCTGCTAATACCAGCTCGCTCACGTATTGATTCTCCTTTCGTTCTTCTTCTCTGTCATCCTCCTTCTCCTCTCTGCTGCTCCCACACCTCTGATATGAATGCCTTGCTTCCCTTCATCTTCATTATCTCAACAGATCAGACAGAAAACTCATCCATTGAAGTCCCTGAGGTGATAGTCTTTGGATGGTGTTTGACTGAGTTGATTGGGAGTATTTATTTGCAGTGTTGTGACAGTTGATGCACATTCCAAGAAAACTATTTCACTAGTTCAACATTTCCACTCCAGAAACATGAGGGGAATTCAGATCCCTATCATGCTGTTGATATGTCAGGTCTAAGTGGGACAATTTCATGCTATTTAGTTTATTCTCCTTTGCTGCCAAATAGCATTCTGTGTTGAAAGCAGTCTGATGGAGCGTATCGGAGCTGTGAGATTACGATTATTAACTGTAGATCTGAAGAAAGATTTTATAATCCTCTACACAGTGCTGCACCCAGGATAGAACTGCACAGCTATTGTTGAATCTAATTCACTTCATACTCCTTATTTTTCTCCTTGTCTCATGTCTCTGCCCGCTTGAATGGTCAGCTATTGTGCAGTCTAATCCACTACTCTAATCGAGGTTGTGAAAACACAGTTTGGCATTATCAAGGACTAAGTGAGCGGAATGGGAGGTCGGTTAATACTGACTTCAAGAGAGGAAATAAAGACAGAGTTGATTAATACATTATTTAATACAGTGAACAAGGTTTGTATTTGAGATGGTAAAAACCTGAAAACAAGATTAAACAGATCTCTGCCTCCAGTCATGCTCCAGTCACACTATGGACTTGCGATTAAATGTGTGTGTGTGTGTGTGTTTTAGCGTCTGAAGGAACTCCAGCAGAGGGAGTTTGCGAGGAGCGTTGCATCAAAGAGTAGGAGGGAGGTGAGGAGAGAAAAGGGGAGACAGGAGAGAGCCCTGAGACGACTTCATCTTCTGGCTGAGAGACGGAGACACAACACATGGTATACAACCACCTCACCACAAACCTCTAAGTCCTAAACATAGCTGCTCACCTCTAACCTGGTGCTTTAACACCGGTCTGATTTAATACAGTTTAATTGAGCCCTGGGGCATTTACTCCTTTAGTTCAAGAGAAAACATCCTAGTTAAGTGCAAACATGCATCACTACTCCCTGGTCCCCTTGAAAGATTTCAGATTGCATACAACTGAGACCTGAAAGGAATTGTTTAAAGTGAGAATGTGTTTGGCCAAAAACAGGGAAATAGCTCGGGAATCATTTAAAAATATCAGAAATATTGTTTGTGAGAAGAGAAGTACATGCACAAGAATGTATAAGCAAGCAGTTATTCACATTATTTGGAAACCTATTTTTCTGATTTAATGGTTGTGAAATTGATGCATTACAGTTTCAACGAATGACTGCATTTCATTGGTTAAGCCATACATGCAGCTACTACTGCTACACTGTCCTACTTCTACCCTGCAGCTGTCTTGCCACTAACTGTGACTGCCCTGCTTATAAAAGTGACTGTTGCTGTCCTGTCACATTGACCTCTCTCCATTGAACTAGTTGCATCACAGTCACATGCCTCATCTCCTGGTGGTTTAGTGAACCGGTACCCAGTTTGTGTACTGTGTAATCAAAATGTTATGGATTAGAATGAAAATTAAAATACCAATAATATCTAAAATCAAATTACCTGGTTTTCCAAGGGCCCAGAGACTGCAGTGGTTGAAGAAAAGTGGTTGAAGGAATTTATGGGGGAAAAAATCATGGCCTGGTGGATTAGAAAACTGGCTCTGGGGTATGGGCAGTGTAATTACAGTAGGCTTTAATCCCACTCCTAACTTTTGTTGCATGTCCTTTCTCCTATCTTTTTTTTCTGTTTCATAGAGAAATGAAGAGAATATGCAGTGGTTAACATCATGCACTTGTTGATGTTGATGTCTGGGGTTCACTTATGACCTTGTCCAGTGTATGGAAGATATTTTGATATATGAAAGAATTTTGTAGACAAAATTAGACAGTTAAATTACAGTTGACAAAACCTTAAGGTGGTGCATCTTATTCATTTAATTATTGATTAATTGATAACATTAAAAACTATTAGGTTATCTGTATATCATGTTGAATGGATTGCAGATAACTTTTACACTGTTATATATCATCAATCTGTGTTGTTCAATGAGTTCCAGCAGTAATTGTAATTAACTTTTTTGGTTTACCCACTTGCCCCCCACCATCTACTGGTGAGCAAACTGGTGATGCTTGAAACAATTAAGGTTGTCAGTTCAGTTTGCCACTAACTTGATATATTAGTTTTTTCTACTTCTAGGAAGTTTTTTGTCTGTTTCTGTTGTTTTTCACTGTTTGTCATTATCTCTTGCTCTGTGTTTTTGTCTGCCTCTCAGTGCGCCAGGAAGTGGTCCAAAATTCAGATCCACCACAGTGGCAGTGGAGCATAGCACCATGGAAGAAGAGCTTCCTTTGGACTATGACCATCTTCAAGCTCATCCCCATCTCCACCCACAGAACCTGCTTCTCACCCATTCTAAGCTCCAGCCACAACTCCAGAACCAGCAACTGTACTGCCAGGACCTGTTCAAGACTCTGGCTCGCAGTCCTCTCCACTCCCAGCTTCTGGATTCCCAATCTCCCTCAGCCAGTCATGTAAAAGCCCTCACTGACTCGCGTCTTAAATCTCAGGATCATACGCTCCCACATATAGAACCGACAAGCTGTTACACCAATATGACCTTCTCCCATTTCCCTGACTCCTCCATCCTGAACCCCTCCCCCCTTTCTGCCTCTGAGCCCTCCCCAGTGAAGAGCAACAGAACCAGCCTCTGTCTCCTCTCCTCTCAGAGCAGGAGGCCAGGGAGAGGTAGGGTGGCCTTCTCCTTCTCCCTTCCTAAGAGGAGCAGCTTAAAACTTGAGGCCTTTGCAGCTGTCTTCAGACAGGGAGGAGAGGAAGGAGGGAGGGAGTGTGTAAAAAGAAGGATTGCTCTACCATTCATACAACTCAGTATGCCACCTCCTACAGGCCTCCCTGCCTCCCTGTCTCCCTCGTCTTCTTCCTCTGTGTCTACTTCTCCCTCTTTCCCAAACTCCTCCTCTCTCCTCCCTATCTTCTCCAAAACAGGTGACTTGGCCTCCAGAAGAGCAGGAAAAGATGGAGGACCAGAGTGGGAATTAGGTTGTGTGTTGGAGTTGGAGGAAACAGGAGGAGGGAAAAGAGATGTGAGAGAGAGAAGAGGAAGCCTCATGGAGCCTTCAGGCTGTGAACTGCCCAGTGTGCTCCTTTTCTCTGCTTTAGATGATCCAGGTGAGAGGAGGAAAGAAAAGGAGAGGAGAGAAGAGCAGACAATGGATAAAAGAAGAGAGGCTGTTCAAACTGTTGCTGATGAGGATCATCGTTCATCCTTTCCTTTCTTCTGCAATGTTCAAAGTACAAACAAAGACATTGACCCACCCAAAGACCAATCCAGCCATTCATTGTACAGCTCTGGCCCCACGTTTCGCCCCAGTCAGCCATTCTCCAGCGTAACTGGTAGAGATGGGGTAACGTTGCTCCAGTGGCCAACAGAGATGTTGAGTTTCACCAAAACCCACCCTCATCTCTCCTTTTCCTGCAACCCACTATTGTTTGACTTCAGACAAGCAAAAGGTCGCGTTAATACTGAGGCAAAAGTTCAAACTGGAAGTAAAAGGGCCGTTGATCCACGGTTACCAGAGGAGGCACAGTTAACATTATCAAGGTTACCTGACCCTCTCTGGCACAGCAATATTTATCTACAACAAACCCTACATACAAACAATAAAACTGACATACCTCTCGCACACACCTTCCCTCTTCACAAACAAAAAAATACCGAGACGCAACGCTCCTCACCCCCTCACGTATATAACCATACTGACATGAAGCTCTGCTCTCTGCAACATACACACACTTACTCCTTACACACACCACAGCCAGACACAGAGAGCCACTCTGTGCTCTATTCAGCAAGGAAGAAAAGTGACAGACACTACAGAACAAAGAAACATGGCATCATAGTTTCACATCACTGCAAAAGCCACAAAAGGAGGAAGAGAAGGAGGAGAACTATAAATCTAGGAGAGAGTGAGTGCTCCCAAACTAAACTAGTGACATCAGCTCTCGAAGAAATGGTGGAATGGCAAGAGGGAAGAGAGGGAGAGAGAGCTAATGGTGGGAAGAGAGATGATGGGCAAGGTAAGAAAGTAAATGGAGAAGGTGAGAAAAAGGTTAAAGAGAGAACAAACACAGAGGAGGAGGAGGGAGGGGGAGAGGGAGATAAAGGTCAAAGCATGCTGAGAGAGAGTCAGGAAAAAGTGGCACAAAATGGCTCAGCGGGTGGCTGCTGTGTGGGTGGTAAGGAGTGTATGACTGGCGAGGAGCGTGACACACACACAGTGCAAAAGCAGGATTTACCAATGCAACACATGCAAACCACTTTTCAACACACGTACATTCCGATGAAACACACACTCGCTTTACCTCAAAAGACCATAACAGAAAAATATTCAGAAAGAGTCAGAAACACAGAAACACTGGGTCAAATAGACTGGCAGCCATGCAGCTCTCAGGGTTGTTATTTTGAGGCTGTTGAGGATAAGATCAGAATAAGTTCAGCTGTCAGACAGGACACAGACAGAGTATGTCCAAGAGAATTCAGTCAACATGTTTCTAGAGGGTGTCTTAGAAGAAACAAGAGTGTATGTACTCAAAATGTGTCTAGTCAACACTGTAAACATGCATCTGGTGAAATTTTTCTTAAACAACGTTTGTGCAATCAAAGAGTGTGCAGTCAAGTTGCATTTCACCACAACACCTGTAAGAGAAAAGCAAACACTTCCACAATGGGGGCGGTGGAAAAGAAGGAGAAGCAGAAGGTTTCCTTATGGGAGTTTGAAGAATCAGATGGAGATTTGGGTTGTTCCTCCATGAAAGACAGGTCAGCATGTACTGAGGAGGAGGAGGAACAGGAGCTGAGGAGGTGCATTAAAAGAGCTTGTACCTCCTCTCCAAAACCAGACACAAATGGAACACAATGCAGTAAATGGACTGCAAATAATATACACTCACTAACCAATGCTTGCACTTCTGTCAGCACACACTTTCCATTGAACACACACACTGCTGTCAAACATAAACCACTCCACAAAGACACAACTACAAATCTCAAGACACACTCTGTAACCAACACAAAAACTGAAACCATCACAAACACATGTACTTCTGTAAACAGCCAAGCCAGCTCCACCAACAACATTGTAGAATGCCTTGTGTTACAAATTCAGCCATTTTTAGATGAAAAACTAAATGTAGCCTCCCACTCTCCCATCCTACCCTCCTGCCTTTCTCCTGTGCCTGCAGAGCGACGAAAAGACATGACAAGGAATAAAACCATCCTGCCAACGACACAGCCAACCAAGACCTCTAACCATAACCCCCTTGACGCTAACCCTACTAACCTTTATCATAACCCAGCCCAAAATTCTAACCCTAAGACCCCTGAAAATCACAACACACCACAAACCAAGAGCCCTAATCCCAATCCTAACCCTTCTGCAACCCCTGGTTTTGGCCCATTAAATTCCTGTAGACTTGGCTTGGACCAAATGTCCAATTTTAGCCCTGGAACCATAGAGATTCACAATTCACAGCCTAGTGAGAGCCATAATGCCAACCCTAAACTCACTGATTGTAATTCTGACTCCATTCTAATGGCGGGCCTTAAACAAATTCAGATTTCTGATCCCAATGTGGCCAAAATTTCTAACCCCAGCGCCTATCAAACTACCGCTAGCCCTAAACCTACTAGCCACCACCAAACTAATAAGCATCCCAGCCACTATCAAACTACTTGCCACCACCAGGCTGCTGGTCCAGCCCTGACCTACTGCCATCCAACATCTGAAAACTCAATCTACAGAAACCTGAGCTCGGCTAGCGCGTTAACTAATGTTGCTAATTGTAGTCCCTATTACACAGACCTGAGCCCTGCTAGACAGATAGCTAATTTTGTTCTTCCTAGCTCCTATTACAGTGACAGTCCGACTGACACCCACACTGAGAAACCTTTATATTTGTTGCCCAGACACAGAGAGGCTAACGGGCAGCTGTCATCAGTCCATAGAAGGCTAGTGTTACCTGCAGCTACTTCCACAGTGTTACACCCTCTCCACCTATCAGGAGCCACCGTTCCCAGACCTGACCCCTTCTCAGTCCATGTACCACAGAACTCAGTTTCCATGCATTGCCACACCTTGATCTTGGCTCCCCAGCCCCCCGTTTTCTCTGTCCTACTGACCCCTGACCAATGCCCTCCAACTCTTCTCCCTGCTCTGCCTCCCGACTTCCCTTTTCTAGGCCCCTCTTTGCCGCCTCTGCCTTCACTAGCTGTGACCCTCCAACCTCCCTTGTACCCCTCCCTCCTACCCCTGCCTACCATGTTCCGATGACACATGACCACATCCTGTTCTGATGGTTTCACTTTCTACCATTTTCCAGCTGCTTCCACATTGTTAGCTCTCTGTTTAAAGCAGTTTTATATATGAGGTTCTCTTAGGTTTAGTTAGCTTAACTCTTGTTGGCTGATTGGCTCAGCTAGGTTATGGTGTGAGTTTGGGTTTGCCCCAAATAATCTTTGTTAGGCCAAATTGTTTCTTTAGGAACAGTGCTTCATACACTATGGGTCAGGACCAAAATGAGTTACATGCCTGTTTGTGGTGTTTCCCCACATACAAAATAATATGTTTTAATGAACCTGTGTCCCAGCGTAAGAGGCTTCTAAGGCCTCTTGCCAGGTTAAATCTATAATAAAATGTACATTGAAACTCAAATTGGCTTTCACAGACATAGTTTATATAGTTCAAGATTTGTCCTGCTTATAATTTGATCCCTTATTGATATATCAATAATACCTGAGGAGTTGCTTTTTTTTCCCTGTGAATATCAGTATCATGATAATGCAATATAGGTACAGTGGCAACACTGAAGAATGTTTTTAAGGGTATTATGGCATTTATACATCAACTATCAATGCATTACTGGTTGAAAATTTCTCTCTGAAGTAGTATACATACTGTATATAATAATAAAAAAACAGGAAAACAGGAGAAAGTGTATAACTTACTAGGTCCCTGGTTACCACAGGAGTTGACATAACACCTAATAAAGCACAGCCCATCATACATTATGGGAGTTGTCAGCATTAACCAATGATTGTTTGACTGACATTTTGATGCAATATTTTCAAGTCTACAACACTGTTGTTCTCAGGTTTAACCTACTGTAACTTTCAAATGATCTGAATCATTGTAACCATTGCAATCAACTGTAACAGTGATGATGCACTCAGACTTCATCACAGCTGTGATCACCTCTTGATCTTTTCTTCTATAAAAAGGTGGAAATGTTTATGTAACTCTGTTTCACAAATCTGAAATCTTTGGACAGTCTAAAAAGGGATGAACCACACAGACCGTGACAACCATAGGATCCGTGCCAGAAAGAGTTAAATATATATATATATATATATATGTATTTTCTGTTCCAGTTGAAATCATGATTATGGCATATGGTTGAGTAAAGATGGTGGAACTGCTGTGTCTTGCTTTGTTCAGGTAGAAGCTGAAGTCCTGTATTCTACTATCTTCTGTCATGTAATATTGTCCCAATGTCAGTACTTACAGTGCTTATTACAGCAAACACTGAAGTTACTTTATAACAGAATAATCTTGACCAGAGTTGTCTACTCTCAGGCCATGACCAAATTTCATACAACATACTCTTAGAAGTGTTATTTAAAGTGTAATTTTCAAAGCATGTCTGTGTTTGTATGTATTCTAAACATTCAGTTGTGGCCTCAATGGTTTGTTTTGGCATCAGATCTTGGTGTTTCCCTCTTACCCAAACAAGTGTTCCATGTTCAATCACAGTGGTAATCTTTCCAATAGTAATCCCTGCTAAATGTCCCGTCAGGCAATAGAACATTATTAGTGTAAGAGTTAGAAATCAGCTAGCTCAAATGTTGTGTGAAGTGCGCCAGTCTAGTCACATGGATAAGTACAACATATATGCTTACATCTTGGCCTTAGTTGTAAAAGTAGGATTATGTGTTTTTTTTCAGAATTTTCTTGAAAGATTTTAACTCATTGTAGCACAGACCTGGTCCATATGTAAACTGATTTTCAAATTCTAGACTTTAATGAAAATTCTGAAGTGGTACAAATACAATCCTATTGTTAGTAAGGCCAAGACTTAAACACACATGCTCAAGATTGTAGATTGAAGACTGTAGAAGATTGCAGCTGGGTAAATACAGCCCAAGGAAATAGAGACAGTCTTGTAGGGAATGCAAGGCTTTAATGAGTTCTAACCTAGTCTCGACACCATGCATTTACAGCCATTTTGCAATGGCCATTTTGGATCTCTTCTAATAGGAATTCATTCATTTAATTGTGGATTCAAAGTAGCACAAGTGGAAGCAAAACACTACTTATTATTCTTACATATATACAATGAGTCAAGAACTTTGAGTTACAGAATGTCTTCTATTTCTGTAGGAATTCTATTAGAAAAACAAAATGCTTGAATCCCTTACTTCTGAGAACCCCTCTATAGAACTGGAAATGT
>OOFE01036047.1:0-11902 GCA_900323365.1 Monocentris japonica | reverse complement strand
CCAGTCCCACCAATGAATTTAACTGTTGGACCTCCAGACAGAAGGAGGCGCTCAACTCCTTCACCTTACCTCTCACCAGACCCAGAGCCTCGCCCAGCTGCCTTCTGCCTCTTCCCCAGCAGAGGAGGCACTCTGCCCGGGCAAGAGCCTGCCAAGGCTGGGCTGCAGCTGGAAGAGGTGGGGAGGTATCTGACTTTAGAAATGAAGGAGTAGAGAGTGAGGAGGAAAGGAAGGAGGAGGTGTATGCATGTCCACATTCTCCCCTCTCCTCCTCCTCTCCCCCCTCCAACAGGCCCCAAATGGTTTCTTCCAACCTGAACAGATCTTTCCAGAAAAACTTGACAGAAGCTTCCTGCAGTACCTCCAGTCTCCACAGGGAGACTCCAAGAGGCTCCCAGGCCCTCCTGCTCCTCTCCTCCTCCTCCCTCACCCCGTCTCACCTCTCTCTCTCCTCCCTCTCCCACCTCCTCTCCTCCTCCTCCTCCACACCCCCTGTCCAGACACCGGTTGAACGCTCTAGGAGGCGGAGCTGCCCAGGCAGCAACATAGCGGGATATACAAAGTTAGCCCATGCCAGGGGGGAGTCGTTTGCATCGTCAGAGGCAATGGCCGAGACGACTACTTCCTGTCATGTGATGTCAGGGGATGGGGGTCAGACCTCAGGGAGGAGGAAGGAGAGCAGGGAGGAAGTGACATCACAGCGCAAGTATTCCAACAGGGAGAAGCTAAGGATGATCTCGCAGACTGACAGACAGCAGGAGAGAGAGGAGGAGGAGGGATGAAGTAGAGGAGAGGAAAGAGGAAGTAAACAAACAGTTTCACTCCAAAACGAGATGTTCATCTGAAAGAAGCCACACCTACGCTGACTAAATGATTGACAGCACTGCATTAAACCAAGTGAACTTAATGCTGAGTTCACGTCAAATCACTAACCCTCGTCAGCCTCCTAGTCGTAAGCCGTTGCAGTTAGTTTTTGGTCAATTTGTTAACTCAGCCAATTGACCATATGGTCGCCATCTTGGATGTGGGCGCTCCAGAGAGTTAAACACCTGAACGCTTCCAAGTAGCACCATTGTTTTAAATGATAGCAGGTAACTGAAGCCCTTGGTTGATAAAATAAAAAAGCCTGAAAGTAAAGCACATTCTTGGTTTCTGATGATAGAAACATGCATTTTTAAAGTTTAAAGAGTTTCAAGTAGCATATTTCCAAAATGGATATCTAGAGTATTTGAATGAAACCCTTCCAACAATACTAATATATTAATACTTTCCAGCTGACATTAAAACATGCATCTAGTATAGATAGATCTCTTCCTGTAATCAATGCATTGCTGCTCCATCCTGTTTCCACAGAGAGAAGGTGACAGATGATCAGTTTGCTCATCCACACACTGACAGAAATCTATTGATCCTGGCTTCAGTCCAGGCTTGACGGGGCATTTTATCAAACTGTCACCTTGGCTTTTGGCTTCAAAATGGATGCTTGTTGATTCTGAGTTAAAAGAACGGGTTGTTTGTAATGTTGGGGATCTGGGGATTGAAGCTGATTCTTCTTTTGACCACACAGGAAGTCATTCAGGATAAGACAGAAATGACTAGAATGTCAAATGTAAAAAGTCTCCAGTCTTCTAGTCCAGATCTGGTGTTTAGACAGCCTGGAGACAGCACCCAACAAAGACCATCAGAACTGGAGTATGGGTTCCAGTGGTATTTGTTGGTTAATCATGTCAGTCAGCTGTTAGCTTTTGAATAAATTGAATTATTGTATTATATTTAATAGAATAATTATTCTATAATAATTAAACTGTGCAGTAGAGGGAGCCAAAGGCCACAGATTACTGCAACAGCATGGCTCCCAGCTCTGCTTTGGAGGATCCAACTGTGAAATATATGAGGCAGCTTGCTAACATTGTGATGGTTTTCAAACACAACACAGGTACGAATGCTCAGAGGAAACAAATGTTTGAGTGTTATAACAATGGCTGGACATGCTGACTTAAAGAGTTTAGGGCTAAAACATTTAAATGTTTAGCCCTCATTGAATGCACATAAAAACTGCCTTTTCCATTTCATTTGAACTTGGAACTGTACCACAAGCAATACTGTCTGTCTGGTGTTCTTCATTGTTCATAAGCCTGCTGGCATGTCTTCACTGCAGTCTTGTATATTATGCTAACATTATGGTATTTAACTCAACAGGGCTAGACGAGCTGTCCCAGTGGGAGAGACAGGGGCCTGTCTGTCTGTGTTGATTGAATGTTCAGGTTATTTGACAAAAAGCATTTTTCAATCATATTTTGATATAGTTGTTTAGAAGTGAGCCACATGGAAGTCCAATTACACTAGGGTCCCAATAACAGATTTATGCTTAACAGTTTAGTCTTGTTTGTTGAGAGTGGATTTGGAATCCAATTTGTTATGTACATGCCTACTTCAGCCCAGCCAGTGTAAACTTAACAGCACAGTAACTGGTTTCTGAGCTGGGAGCTGGTAAGTAACACAAGCAGACCTGGACATAACCAGCAGGCTAATCAAGTCTTCCCAAGGACAGGAAGCCACTGTGGGTGTGGTTTGTTGTTTCCTTTTGAAAGAGGAACAGCATAGCACACTGTTTTAAGGTTTTAACAGGTGAATGAGCTGGGTGTCTGGGTGTTGGGGTGTAAGGTTTAAGGTGCCTGGATTCTGGGTGCCTCGGTATCTGGATGCTGTATGCTGGATTCTGGGTGTCTGGGTGTCTGAATGCTGTCTGTCTGGATGCTGGGTGTCTGGGTGTTTGGATACTGGGTATGTGGATGCTGGATGCTGGGTGTCTGGGTGTTTGGATGCTGGGTATCTGGATGATGGGTGTCTGGGTGTTTGGATGCTTGGTGTCTGGGTGTTGTTGGTGGGTGGGCACTGGAACTGATAGCTGTTTCTACTGTACTGTAGAATTTGGTATAAACTCTGGAATTGTTGAATTGCACTTGCATGGACTTTGGAATTCTGGACCTTCAGTGACATGGACTCTGGAATTGCAGAATCTGGAACCTTGGAATTCCAAAGGCATGGATTATAAAACTATGGAATTTTAATGGCACTGATCATAAAACTGTTAAATACCAATAACATGGATTATGGGATAGCACAGCTCCAATTCACAGTCTGGAATTATGGAATTCTCATGGTATGGTTCATGGAGCTATGGAAGTCCAAAGGTATGGATTTACACTGATCAGCCATAACATTAAAACCACCTGCCTAATATTGTGTAGGTCCCCCTCATGCCACCAAAACAGCTCTGACCTGTTGAGGCATGGACTCCACAAGACCTCTGAAGGTGTCCTGTGGTATCTGGCACCAAGATGTTGCGAGGTGGGGCCTCCATGGATCGGACTTGTTTTTCCAGCACATCCCACAGATGCTTGATCAGATTGAGATCTGGGGAATTTGGAGGCCAAGTCAACACCTTGAACTCTTTGTCATGTTCCTCATGAAAAGAAAACATGATTCATCAGACCAGGCCACCTTCTTCCATCGCTCCATGGTCCAGTTCTGACACTCATGTGTCCATTGTAGGCGCTTTCGGTGATGGACAGGGGTCAGCATGGGCACTCTGACCGGTCTGCGGCTACGCAACCCCATACGCAGCATGGGGACCTTTGGTGTTGAAGATGAATCATCTTACCAGATAGTTTGGGGGTTAGAGAAATTTTTAGAGAAAGTTTTAGTTGAACTGATTACTCCAAGTATCATTACCACAGTAATATTTCAGATAAATGGAGCTAACACCCCACTGGCCATTTCTGGATAGTTTAAATTTCTAGTATCTAGTATCTTTGTATACTCTCCGCACTAGTATCCTGGGCCTCTTTCAACCCTCAGATTGGAATAGATATTTACGACCCATTAAAAGGGGCATTGCGTAATCTATGACTTTTATCGATCTCTCTCGTTGACTAAAAGGGAATGGGCGGGAAGGGGGTTCAGTTCCAAGCCGCTGGAACACACTGTTGAGCTTTCTTGAGGTGGGGTGGTCCTGACTCAATGAAACATTGGTGAAGGAAGGTGCCCACTTGATAACTCCAATGAGTTGCTTGCGCAACTGTGCAGTGAATGGTGCAGCCTGTTTAATGGTTCCATTGATTTATCCTGTGTTTACTAGCATTTTCAGCAGGTAGCGCATACATTTCCCAGTCAAAATCCTATTGACCACAAATAGAATTACAACTATTTACAATAAAAAGGACTTGGTCCTAGAAAGGTTACATAATCATTATTCTGGCCCAGAGTATCCAGCTGCAGCCCCGGAGACAAGCCCCTGGCGTGACAAGCCTGTGGCATGACGGAAGCGCCCCTGGTGTGATGGAAGTGGCGTAACACTTCCATGTCACGTGACACTTTTCTGGGGTCTTATTGGTTCAACCGCCTCTGGCATGCTTCTCCAGGGTGTTTTTTTTTTTTTTCAACGAACTTGATTTACAAACTTATAATTTATAATATAAAACCTAAAATGATGCTGTATTGTTTAAATTCACGAAGATAGTGTATAGCTACAGTTTGGCTTTAGCTCGAAAAGAGAACCCTTTTGCATCCCTCATACAACAATGTAAATAAAATCACATAACAATTACCAAAACATATCAGCTTTACATGTGTGATTGCACTGATATATTACACACAACATAAGCTCAAATAATACAGATAAACACATCTGTTTGAGCATGTTTGAATTAAAAGAATTAATTTCCTTTTTTTTTTACCTTGTGCTGTTTGGCCCTGTTGGATGTTTAAAACTTCCCAAAAAGGCTTAAATTTGCCACAAATATATTTGAATCAGTAGTCATATTGAAAGAAACCAATATTATATCCAGCTGTACTATAACTGTACTATGTCATTGCACTTATTTTGACCCATCAACCAAGTTACTGTTGTCAACCCTGTTACTTGTAAATAATCTAAAATGTATTGGTGCATTTGAAATAAAATTATGATTTTACCTAATGTTATGTGTAAAACCAGTAGAGTGCTACAATCAATCTAAAAATTGGGATGATTTTCAGCCATATTCATAATGTCAGATGAAAAAAAAAAGATTTTAAAAATCATCTTGGGAAAATGGCAAAAGGCCCTTTCTTTGGTAGAATGAGTTGTATTGTCAAACTCATTAACATTACCCTCTTGGAAATATTTAATTTCATCAAACAGCTGCATTTTTGCAGAGGTCCCAAATTTTTTAGTCAGAAAATTAGATCTGTCCAAAAGGATACACTGTATACAGTGGAACAAGAGATGGATGATGGCTTCTTTTGCTAATCTGCAAAATTCGCAGGAATTTTCTACAGCCTATTTACATTTAATCTACATGCTCTACAGGGTAATTCCTTTGTAGCATGTTATATGATATTTTTTTTATTTTATTATTAATGTAATATGTATTAGTAATTGTCCAAGATTACCAGAACACTGTTGACAATGTAACATAAATATGCTTATTCACATTTCTTATAAATCTGTTGAAGTACATTGATGTCCCCAACAAAAACGGTGTTCCTACAGTTTTCCAGGTTTACTTAACATTGCCAGAGTTCCTCAATAGTGAGACAACCTTACTGGGCTGTAGAAGACTATGGCATATTCCTTTGGTTTTTTAGGAATTTTTAGGATTCCCTTGGCTGCAGCTGGACCTTAGTTGAAAAATCTCGATTCACTCTTGTTTAGCCTCCATTTTAATACAAAGCACACTGGGGAAAGACCAAAAAAGACATCTGTCTCCATCCTCTCTGTATTCGCCCTTGAAAAGGCATTATCTATGTGTGTGTTATTTATGAAAGTACTGTAAACATTTAAGGACATATTTGAGAAGAATATTTTGAAAAGAAAACATTGTTTTAAGTTTGTACACTTATGCTAGTTACCCATTTATGCTAGTCCCTTGGATGCACGGTCATCACAATGCACCCTACGCCTAACGACTGGACCAGGCATGGTTCATAGTCATAGTCGGCCTATTGTCAGTACGTTCAAAGCTAACATCTGGGAGTCCTTGTGACAGCAGCATCTATGTGAAAGAGAAGATTCTAAGTGAGCAGCGCAACCCTCCTGGCATACTTACCTCTGCTCAGGCAGACTTAGGCAAGCTTGTCTTCTGCCACTCTTTGAAGATGATGACAAGTTGGCACCCACTGTCGAAAGATGAAATCTTTCTTCAGATCATGAATGAGGTGATCCGCAAAAATGAGTCAAACAGTTGGGTGGCCCCTCTTTCGGTCCGTACTCTGAGACAGCGCTTACCAAACAACAGAGAGCCCTCAGCCAACTTGTGTCACTCAGCTATACCCTAGCAAGAGATGAAACATTTTGAAGATTTCGTGGAGAAAATCTTTAGGAATTAACATCCTGAGCAAGACCCTCCATCAGAACCCAACAAAGAATGGTGGTACTTAATAGGTTTCGCAGTTTACCACCCACAGAAACCAGGGCAAATAAGAATAGTCTTTGATTCAAGTGTACAGTTCTATGGCATAGCACTGAATATGCTCTTACGAGGTCCAGACCTCAACAACAGCTTGCTCGAGGTCCTCATGCACTTTAGGACTGAACCTGTCGCACTGATGGCAGACATCAAGCATATGTTTCATGGCTTCTTAATGAGGGAGGATTATTGGGACTACTTCTGATTCTTGTGGTTTCGGTACCATCAACTAGATAATGACATTTTGGAGTGTCGCATGAATGTTCATGTATTTGGTAATTGTCCCTCACCAGTGGTGGCCATGTAAGGCTATGGAGAGAGAGGGATTCTTTGGAACTTAAGTGAGGAGCTTCATAGGGAGACACTTCTATATGGATCATGGCCTTAAGTCATTCCCTAGTTCAGAGGGTGCTGAAAGGAGCTTAAGACATGATGGCTCAATCTAATCTCAGACTGCATAAGATTTGGTTTTGAGAACTTTCCCGGCTGAAGTTCTCACCAAAGGCCTGCAGGATCTTGATGTTGGTCAGGACCTCCTTCCTATGCAGTGCAGCCTTGGATGGGATTGTTGCACAGGTACACTTACGTTCCAAGCTGCTGCCACTGAAAGGCCTTTTACACATTGTGGCAACTGCTTGTTTGACCCTCTTGAGTTTGCTCAGTGTCAGTGTCCAAGGTTGCTCTATCTTGTGAGAATCAACCACTGACACTTGTGAATAGGATGCACCACTCCCTAAAAATATTCACTGTCGCCTACCTGAAGCTCACAGCCGCTGCTGCACATAACAAAGTGGGATTCATCTTTGGCAAGGCAAAGCTAGCAGTTGTATCAATTGAAATATGAGCAGGTACAGCAGTGTTGCAATAGCACATTTTCCATTTAAGTAAATTAATAGATGTTTTTCAGTAGGGAAGAACCCACACACTACTATAGAGAATCAACTGTATTACTCTGAGATCATTTTTTTCTCTTTTCTTTTGCCAAAGTGAAAAATGGAAACATTTCGGTCCAGAAGACCTTCAACGGTGCATGACCATGGTGAACTTGAGGTCACATGAGGGGTGTCACATGATCACATAACATGGTCGCATCACCTGTTAATAGTCACATGACTTGTCACAGGCAAACACAACAGCATTTATGTCAATTCCCCTGGCAGGTATGTACATTAGAAACATTTGAAACAAGTGTGCATCTTGCAATCTCTTTTTGTTACTGTGCTGCAAAATGTATTTGTTTTTATGCCATTTTCACAGGCAGAGCAGGTCTTGCATGGGAAGAATCCCGTGAGGTTGTCCAAAGTGCCACTAGTGTCTGAAATTACCAGTTGTTCCTTTAGATTTCTTCCTCTATGTTAGCTGAATAGTGGGGGATTTTGAAAATCCTCTCATGAATTCAGTCAGTCAGTCAGCTATGAGGACATGCCAATGTTTATTTATTATGGTTTTGATGGCTGGACTGTGGACAGTATAAGTAGTGCAGCAGACACAAGAGAATTGTTTCTTTTTTGTTTCTGTCCCTCAAATAGGAGGGGTGCTGTGTAACAAGAGGTCTGAGGTGGTGGTCAAAGCTTACATTGGGATGGCCAGGGGGGTCGATAAAGATAGAAATAGGTTTACAGCCATGTGCAAGAAAAGAATCGATGTCCCTTTTGAAAGACTGCATGGGATCACTGGTGAGTTCCATAGAAGTCCTGGTTGGACAATTCCAGTTGGGCTTCCTTGTCATAAGTGTCTTTGGGAATCAATGCCACACCACCACCTTTGTCAACTGGTTTGACAATTGTCAAAGAGACAGGGAATATAGAGCTGCAGTGAGGATGAGGTCCACTTCAGCAGAGTCAGTGAAGGTAATGCATGGGAAAGATAGCAATAAGGGACATCAGAATGTGGGAATACCACATACAGGGGCTTTTTCAAAGAGCAGTATGCAGAGAACATATCTAGCATGAGGAAAGGACTGTGGTCTATAACTACCAACATGGAAATAATGGGCTACAAAGGAGCAGCATAAAGACTAGATTATGGAATTCAGCTCAGGAAAAGCCATCAAACAGAGAAAGATATAGAGGGAGACAAGATCCTGGGGCATTTTTCCAGATTGGGGACAAGCCCTATAGAAGGAGTAGATCACCACCCTATAAGAGGAGACTGGAGACTCCTTTAAGCTAGATGACTAGCTTATAGTTGCTTTTGGTTGCATCTGTAACCAAAAGCATTAAATGTATAATCGTGTTTGCCCAATGTAGCACTACTATTAACAAATGTTAATCCTGATAAATCACACCGATGTATGTTAATCATGGTAAATGTACAATTACGGACATGCTTTATCTGTTAAATTTGAGTTAACAATCAATGGGAGTGTTAGAATGATCGTATGGTAGAAAGTGAAGAGTTAAGCTTTCGAAGAGATAAATAGAGACAACACCACAAAGTGTTGGGGATGTCATGACAACTGCTTCATGGAGACGAACGCAGAGATGTCAAGAACGCAGAGACTTCAAGCTGAAGAAATCCAAAAAAACTTTGATATATCAAATGCAGCAAAGACATTTGTGCATTCAACTTAGCCAAGACTTCACGCTACCCCGAAGAGACTGTTGTCAATTGTCAGGACCACATCCTCCCATTACATTACATTACAGTACAGTCATTTAGCAGACGCTTTTATCCAAAGCGACTTACAAGTTACAGTTTACACTACGTGGGGATCGAACCCATGAGCATGAGAGTCTCATGCTCTACCAACTGAGCTGTCCGGGCCAGACACCCCCATCTGTCCCCCACCCATCTGTCAGGATGCAAGCAAAGAGTTGCTTCTTGGCTGCCTTAACTGAGGCTCTCTCCATCTGGGGCGCTCCAGCTGCCCCATCAGAGGCCGTCATCATCGCTTCCTTGGATCGGCAAACGACTTTGGGTTGATAGGGAGTGTCGTGCAGATTAGCTACCTATATTATCCTCCTTCTAAAAGGTTCTTATATTATATTTGTTTTATGTTATTTGGATTTAATTTGTTTTTTAATTATTTTTTTTGGAAAGATTGTATTTACTCTTGCTAATAAAGTAAATTAAAGTAAAATTCTCCTTTTGAGTTACTCTCCTGTTTGGGATATTGGACTTTCAGGAGTTTAGCTACCCTCTTCTGACAGTAAAACTCTAAGTATTGTTAACACCGGGTTCTCAAATGTTACTCCACACCCAAAAGTGGAACAAGTGGTCCACTAAACGTTCCCTTATAGGTTAAAGTATACTACGATTGAACATAGCACTTGCAACCACAGCAACAGTGTTTCACAGAGAAGAGCTGCTGTTAACTGAGGTGAACTTACTAAGTGCCCGGCAAATGGGGAACGCTAAGGAGTTCGAAGGCTAGGCCTTAGGATGCAGGCAGTGAGAAGCTATGTGATTCTTCTCACCAATCAGGCTATCTGGTTAGGGTCAATTATCCTGCAGGCTTTAGACTTACCTGTTAGACTAAGGACTGATCTAAGGTTGTTCTGTCGGCCCCAGGAAACACAATCACCTCTGTGTTTTCTTTGATTGCTTTAATAGCTTTTTATTTCACTCAGGTCACAGTTGGTCAGTTTCCTTGCTTTATTCTTTTGTCACAGCAGAGTTTCCACTTCGTTCTCAACAGGTTTTCTGAATGTTTCGCGTGGGGCATTAGTAGAGAGTGGACAGAACTTACTTTTGACACTGAAGGAGGTGTAGGTTATTTGGGATGTGACACAGGGAAGGGTTTCTCTCAAAGAAATGTTTCAATTTTAGGGAGCGGAAAAATTTGAAAAGCTCAACTTTCAAGCCAAAAGCGTTTGTAGATGTAGTCGGAACAAAAGATAATCCTTTACTGATGATGTGTTTTTCTGGGTCAGTTACTTCCTGATTTGTGA
This sequence comes from Monocentris japonica, assembly GCA_900323365.1. Classification (NCBI taxonomy): domain Eukaryota; kingdom Metazoa; phylum Chordata; class Actinopteri; order Trachichthyiformes; family Monocentridae; genus Monocentris; species Monocentris japonica. The sequence goes on along the minus strand of OOFE01036047.1, from coordinate 1,557 downwards.
GGTTAAAGACCAGCTTCTCGTTTGCCTCACTGGGCGGGGCCTCCGGCCTGGCCCTGCCCGCTCCTCTCCTGCCTCTGCGTCTTCACCATCAGTCAGTAAGGAATTCAGAGGAGCTGCCAGATAAATTAATAAATAAATAATACTTTAATTGGTTGCAAAACTTGATATATGAAGAAGAATGTAGCCACCCTCATTAAAATTAAGATTACATTTGGGAATGGAGTAATGTGGGGGGAAATTATCAAAAATGTTTTTAATGGCAGGAAAGTTAGATAAATCACTAATTCTACATTGATGCATTTATTCAAGGCCTATGCAATGTTCAGTGTTTAATGAGAAGGTGCTCAGACCTAATAGGTTGCACACAGAAAACCCATACGGGGCCGTTAGGTGGGAAAACACTATGGGCTCTGCATGGGTGAAACAAGGGTGGGCCCCTGCATAGGCTTTCTCTGCTCTGCCCCATACTGCTGAGCACCCACCTCCACACAAACACACAGTGGCCTCACACGGGCTTGTTTGCTGGGATTTTTCATATTCATGATCATACATCCTCTTCATCTTCAGTGGACGATGCAGTCAACATGGGACTGCACTACATCCTGCAACACCTCGACTCCCTAGGGACATATGCGAGGATCCTGTTTCTGGACTTCAGCTCGGTGTTCAACACCATCATCCCAGACATCCTTCACACCAAACTCACCCAGCTCACTGTGCCAGCCTCCACCTGTCAGTGGATCACAAACTTCCTGACAGACAGGAGGCAGCAGGTGAGGCTGGGGAAAATCACATCTAGCACCTGGAGAATCAGCACTGGCGCCCCCCAGGGATGTTTGCTCTCCCCTCTGCTCTTCTCCCACTACACTAACGACTGTGCCTCAGGAGGCCCGTCTGTTAAACTCCTGAAGTTTGCAGACGACACAACGGTCATCGGCCTCATCCAGGATGCTGATGAGTCCGCATTCAGATGGGAGGTTGATCAGCTCACCCTCTGGTGCGGTCATAACAACCTGGAGCTGAACAAGCTCAAAACTGTGGAGATGACAGTGGACTTCAGGAGGAGCTCCCCAACACTCCCCCCTCTCACCATACTCAACAGCACTGTATCTGCTGTGGAAACCTTCAGGTTACTGGGTTCCACAATTTCCCAGTACCTAAAGTGGACGTCCAACATAGACACACTCATCAAAAAGGCCCAGCAGAGGTTGTACTTCTTGCGCCAGCTCAGGAAGTTCAATCTGCCTCAGGAGCTGCTGATCCAGTTTTACTCTGCTATCATCCAGTCTGTTCTCTGCACTTCCATCACTGTCTAGTTTGGATCGGCCACCAAACAGGACAGGAACAGACTACAACGGACAATCAGGACTGCAGAGAAAATCATCAGTGCCAACCTGCCCTCCATTCAATACTTATACATCTCCAGAGTTAGGAAATGGGCAGGTAACATCACTGCAGACCCATCACACCCTGGACACAACCAGGGTTCAACTCCTCCCCTCTGGTAGGCGCTACAGATCACTGTACGCCAAAACAACCAGATATAAGAACAGCTTC
>OOFE01036041.1:0-20368 GCA_900323365.1 Monocentris japonica | reverse complement strand
AGGACGGGGCCGCTGGATATCGACACCAGACACTCGGCAGCAAAATAATCTGAATAAGCAGCCATCGACATTGTTTCTGCCTTGTTGTCGACTACAGGTTGCTGGCCTTATCTTGAAAAAAAGAACAAAAAATCCGCCTTGTGTAAATCGCCAGGAGGGAGTAGTCGGAGCTCGACCTCGTTTTGATCAAACTCGACGAACCGACCGTTTCCAGCTGGTCCTTGTTACCGCCATTAAGTGTGTCGATTCTTTGGAAATCCCGAATTATATCAAGCAAAGGGCACAATTAACAATAGTAATTTGCTAAAAATGTGCCAATTCCTCCAGCCCACCATGCGTGCTCCTCGCCCTCTGACGGTTCATTGTGTCTGACTGAGACGCCGGTCAAACCTACGCCCCCTGGTCCTGACTCACGATGCATTCAGGGCGAATCGGAATAACTAAAACTACTTGGTGGCGTTTATATGTTCAGATTCGTTTGAAGCCACCAGAACGTTACAACCGAAGTTTTCCATTCTCAGCTTTTTCACACCTAACACACATGAACGTCGTGAATGAGTAGATGCTTTACAGCAAGCCACATATTGCAATGTCAACCGAAAAATCCAAGTAGTACCCGCCAGTGTCTATTAAAACTTATTGATCCAAAAAATGACATATCTAAGGAAAACCGTTAATTTTGTTAATTTGAAATTATTATGTTTTACCTACATTTGCCTGCAGATATGCCTTCTTCGTGACGTTGAGAATTTAGTAAGTTTGAGAAATCTAGGTCCATCGCCAAACTCAGAGTTCCCAAATATTATTTACAGAGACGGGGTAAACAATATTTTCAAGTAGGAAGCGCGTTTCTACCATTTATCTTTCATGACACGAATGCAGCATTAGAGCAACGCACATAGACTGACGTCGCGGAGTGACGTGAAGCACGGGCGTGGACCACGGCGACGGATGCATCGTGGAAAGTCGGTGGCCAGCTTGGTAATGATGGGGGAAGGAGGGATGCTGGGTAATTTAGTTGTGGGTAGGAGACTGAATGTGGCGGAGTTAAGAGCATTTAACATTTGACTGTCTATACGTCCAAAATGCTTTATGAATAGCCATCACAGCCCCAAAGAGTGTAAACATTTTCACATTAATATGGCCCAGTAAGACACAGACACTAGATGTCTCTCTTCTCTTATGTTTGCTTCCCTCAACTGTTTTCTTTGTTCTCAGACAAGTTTAAGAACCAACTTTTATTAGATTGGAGCCCAAATTGGTTGTATTTCTTATTGGCCATGATTGGAAGTCATCAGTTAGTAGGAAGTGCAGAAGTGTGTGTGTGTGTGTGTGTGTGTGTGTGTGTGTGTATCCTCAAAGTATCTCCAAACAAGTGCATTATAAATATAATTTGTGTAATACCTATCCCTATGGCAAACCTTTCAGATAGCATCTCAGCTAAATATTGGGCATCATGCTGCATTGTTTTTATTATAACACAATATATCAGCTTTCAAACTGTTTTTGTTTTAATGCAATAAACTGAATTTCCTATCCATATGTGACTTAAGCCTTTTTCTTGTGGACTCAGACCCACGTTCAGTTCATAGGGGGTATTAAAACCTCCTTTTTTGTGGGGCCCGGTGTTGTGTCAAGTGATTGGCTCAGTGCATGTTTGTAGCTCCAGCTTGGAAGGTATTTCCTGATCTGATGCTGTGAGCAGTATGGGTCACTGTGGAAGTCCACGCACAAGCATGGTCATTCACTGGCTGTGAACAGTGCTTGGTTTTCATCTCACTTACACGTGGAGGCTTGGAGGCAGCCAGAGCCGCTGTAACTCAGGGCTGCTATGGCCGTTTCCTTGTTGCTCAATTGTCTACATGCTACTCTTATTTTTCACCTTATACATGGTAAGTTTTTTGTGACTTTTGTTGAAAGTTGTTCATTCATAAGGTGTCATTTCATTTTGCATTTAAGGCAGAGTTGATTCAACTAAAAGGAATTATGGGTGTGAGTGTTCAGTTTAAACTGCAACTCCTCTTTTAGTATGAATGAAAAGTTTAACAGGCTTTCTTTAAAACTTTTTTCCCCCAGTATGATTTAGATTTTTGACTTGTGTCTCCATGTAGTAGGTGAATGCTTTCAGATGGAACATCATCTCTGTGATTCAAGTTGTGCTGGTGAGAATTCACGATTTACTGTGATGCACATCAAACTTGTTGCATGCTCAGTGATAAATAATTTGACAATGAAAATTTATTGTCATTTCATGCAGGATTGTAAGTCATTTGTATACATTTGAGTGCCAGGAACGGCCTCCCTGAGACATTCATGCTTTTTTCTCTGATTCTAAATTGTCTATTGCTTCACATCCATAGGGTTTCCTACCTCTGTCCTCTCCTACCAGAGAGGGATGAGGTATACTTACAGGTATAGCACCACAATTACCACAACCCTTCATGGCTCTAACTCTGGCAGGAATGGACTGGCTCTGGACTGTGTGGTTGATATTGATGTGATTTCCAAGTGTCATCTGATGATGCAGGTCAGTGTTTTTACAAAAATCATTTTTGAAACGTAATTTGAAAAAGGGATGTATATAATGCACTGCAAAAATGTATGATGTTGTGCTTTTATGTATGCTTGCCCAAACAGATTAGGAATCCACAGATAAAGCGTCTTTCCTCTCAGAAGGAACACTCAGTGCAGCGCTCAAAGAGCTTGAGGTAATACTGAATCAATCAATCAAACAATCAAACAAATTGTATTTATATAGCACAGAGATAATGAATTTATTTATTTACCCATTAACTGTTCAGCTATTTTGTGCGTATACGTACGTGTGCAGTTTTATCTGTTCTCTTGTTAACAGGTTTCAAACCAAGTGTAAGCCCAAATCGTTTTGGAATGCTACAGTTGTTTTCCCTATGAATGTGATACTGTCTTCAGACATCTCACTTGTCTGGGGTCTTGGGTCTCAGGGGGCTCATCTGGTGTTTTAATTTCCCAGGGAGTCGCTGGAGAGAACGCGCCTCAAGTTCTCCCTCCAGGGTGGAAAGGTCACGGCCCTCTGTCCGCAGGAGGGGGAGCAGGTGTGGGCCCTCAACATTAAGAGAGCTCTACTGAGCATGCTCCAGACCTCCCGCACAACTTCCAGACAGGAAATAGAAAAAGAGGTGAGGGTTGATGATGGCCAGTCAAGTAGGTAGAGAACAATGGCAGTTTTACGACTGGTACTACAACTACTACTCTTACTCCTACTGCTATTCCTCCTCCTTCTACTAAAAATACCTACCATCATCATCCCATAATATAGTATATGCACAGGGCGAGCATCTGACATTTCTCCCCTGCTTCTTCCGCAGACTGACGTGTATGGGACTTGCACAAGCAGGTATGAGAGGCGAGGACCGATACTGCTGAAGACGAGGGACTTAAAACAATGCCACCAGCCCAGATTGGCAAACTTCTGGCCCCATTCAGTATCCCTTACTGAAGATACAGTGAGTTTACCCTCTTTCTTTGGTGCACAGTAAGCAAAACTCTGGTAGATTCCCTTCCTTTTTTTCTTAACATGGTATCCCATTTCAAGATTAGCCTAAGTTGCAAAATAGTGATCACATTGGTTGCCATTTGTCGAAGAGGAATAAGAGGATTTCATGCCATATTGCCAGTACTAAATGAACTGTTGAATCATTTTGCCACATTTGAAGCATCCTTGTATGACAGGTTCTTTCTCGTCTGTTTTGTGTCCAGGGGGTGCATTCAGAGCTCCATTGTATCCAGCGCCATGGGACTACAGTGATGGAAGAGGTCAACTGTACAGAAGCCGTTTCCATGGTGACTTGGTCAGGGACTGCAGGACTGGTGAAGTCCCAAACGGTGTCCACCCTCCTCCTGCTCAGAGCCCAGCCGGGGACGCCTTCAGCAGTAGGTCTGTGTACCGACTGTATGAGTGTAACTGGCAGCCAAAAGGATCATCACCATAGTTGTCTCATTAATTATTACACAAAACTAGGACGCATTCCTGCATCTGTGTTTGGGACTTTGACCCTCGTGCTTGTTCCCCTCATGGTTCCGTCAGATTCCTTAGGTCAAGGTGTGCTGATTGACCTGCAGTTTGAGGAGGAGGAGGCTGCACGGCCAGGCAGAGGCAAGGCGTCCACGCCTCAGCAAGCCAGTGAAACTGTCAGGATGTTATGTGGTCTCATCTCAGACCAGCAACAGGTGCTTGATGTTTTTCTTTTAAAAGGTCTGGAACACTCAAAGAAACATTTTCAGTTCAGCCCATAGGTGCTGTCAGTGAAAACCCCCAATCCCTTTCATACATTCCCACATCTTGTTTATGTAGCCCATCACTCTGCCAAACAGGCGCTGGCTTGTTTGAGTTAATACATCGTGGTTTGACATCCCCCGAGGCTTTGCTGTCTATGAGCCAATCATTTTAACGTCTCCCTTACACAGGAGTTTAGTCAATCCCAATCTGGCAACCTTCATTAAAGTCTGTTTATATGGGAGATGTTTAAAAGGGGCCGTCAGACCCAGACCCTCTCACACTCATCAATCAGATGATTGATGAGCTGAGAGAGTTGCATTAGTTGGTTCACATTAGTTCTGGTTGGGCAATAGATTGATTAATGAAATGCTGTAGTCCATAAATACCTACAGCGAGGTCCAAACCTTTGATTCTGTCTGTATGACTGTATTTTATCTGTTCATAGGTGTCACAGCAGTTCCTTCAACTGGCCTTCCAACTGAGAGATCTGTCTCTCTCCCAACTCAAGATACTCTGGCAAGAAGCATCTTTCAAGTGCCGCAATGACTGGTCAGTGTTTTCTCTGCAGCAATGTCTGTCTCAGCGGGACGGTTTCAGTTACATGTTTATACACTCTCACAAAAATGAATTTCCCTCATCTGGGCTAAATTCATGAAAGCCCAAAGGATTCTTGTTTACGGGCTGTAATGAGAAAAATACACCACCTCTAGACAAAGGACCGTCTGTGTGTGGGACAGGAGCCAACAGGAGAAACTCCTCTCTGACACTAATGACCTAACTGGCCAGAACAGGATGGCATCCCCTCTTCTGCATTTTCTGCAGCGGAATCTAGTAAATACTAAATAGAATTTAGTAGATTCTGCTGCAGAAACCCCTGTCCCCCGAATACAGCAAATCCAAATATGTTTGAAAACATTTGTCTTTTACATTTCAACGCTTTCCATTAAAAATGCTAAAAATGTTCTAACACCAAATTAGGAATCCACAATAGGACATAGTCTATGAAGATGCAGCTGACCTCTGTGTTGATTCATTTGTTGGGACAGGCAGCCGCTACTGGATGCGTTACCAGCCTGTGGATCAGAGAACTGCATCCTGTTGCTGACTGACCTGTTGAAGAACCGGGAGCTAGACGAGGACCAGGCTCACTCTTACCTCACCACCATAGCCCTCATCCCTCACCCATCTCCTCAGATCATCGACTCCGTCAACGTAGGAATCATTGGGTTCTGTGGCAGGGGCTTCAATCTGTCATCCATACTACATCCTGTATTCAGTCATTTCTGTTGAGATGTTTTGTCAAATTGATGCTGGCAGACTCTTTTTTTTTGTTTGATAAAGAATCAGATGAACCCACATTGGCCCAGACACCCACCACATATCTCTGTGCTGTTTTAGGCCTTGGTGGAGATCCCAGAGGTGCGGTCCAAGGCCCTGCTAGCTGGATCGTCCCTGGTCTATCTTCTATGTCAGAAGTCCCAATCCCCCTGCAGCAATCTTCCTCAGGTACAGACCCTCATACAAACACTAGAGGAAACCCTGAGGGACGGCTGTGAAGGAGAGGAACCCACAAGAGTGACAGAGGTACAGTAGGTGCAGTTAATGTATCGTACTAATGTTGATAATGATGATTTGTTGTAGTTGTCTTAAGTTTTATTGGATCACACCATGACTGTTTTGTAACTAATTCAGGTAAACAAAACCCAATCTGCATTCATTATGCCCTCCCACAGCTTTTTTACACATTGAAATCAGTGGGGAACATTGGCCTGTCTGCTCCAGCCTTCATTCCTCTGCTGAGCCGCTGTGTGCTTGGCCACTCAACAGCAATGGAGCTGAGACTTGCTGCCATCCAAGCCTTCAGACGCATCCCCTGCTCCGCTGATGTGAGTTAATGCTGACACCGTTATTTAAGTCTCAAATTTCTCTTATTCAGGTATTTTACTAGGCATTTTAGATTTGTGGAAATGGAGAAAAATAGATGAAACAACTGTCTTTTTGATTCTCAGACACATTTGAAGGACTGCTCATGAAGCAGTGTGTGAATTTCTGAGCAACAGTGTAGCCTACCGGTTAGAAAAGGTTTGCTCCTATCAACAGCCATGTTTCCTGTCAAAGACACTGAACCCCTTACCTGCTCACTCATCGTAAGCTGCTCTAGATAAGTCAGTCAGCTAAATGACTAAAATGTAACTTTCCTAAAGGTACGTCTTCATATCTAAACAGTCTGTGTCTAACTGAGGTGGTAATTGGTTCATGATGAGTTGAGGTGGAGGTGAAGAGGTGAGGAGGTGAGCAGCAGTCTGACATCAGTAATTGACAGCTGGTTTCCTCTTCAGAGGTCCTTGCTGTTGCAGCTGTACTGCTCCTCCCAGGAGGATCCAGAGGTCAGAATCGCTGCATACCAACAGCTCATACGCTGCCCTGATCCAGAAGCACTCAGAGTGGTGAAGATGACCCTGAGCAACGAGACCTCCAGCCAAGGTCTGACTTTAAGTTGTAAGGGTTTATGGAGGGAATGTCCACAGCAGCACAGCAGCTTCTTTCACTGAAAATATTCTGCAATGGGCATGAAAGGATGCTTTGCCTGCAGGTGCCAAATATATTTGAAGTTAATGTTGAAGATTATGAATTTGTGATTTGAATCTGTGCCATTTTTTATTCACAGTTACTTGATTTATTGATTATTGATACAGATTGGTTGATAGCTTGGCCCATTATAGGTGTGATGGTTGGTAAGGGGAAGAGGAAAGTGCAAGAGACAGACGATGGAGTCCTACTCAGACCTTTCATATCCTGGCACACATGTAGCTACAACATTAATATCGAACAAGTTCCTTTTCTTTGTTCCGGTTGACATTATTCTCTATTTTCTGGTAACTTACCTTCTTAGTGGGCTCATTCGTGTGGAGTCACCTGACTAATGTACTGAGGAGCGAGGACCCCGCGAAGCAGGGCCTAATAGAGTTACTGCCTGACAACATTATCAGCAGAGACTTTGAGTCAGAGTTTCTGAAACACTCTTCCTATTCAGACTACACTGTTGGCTCAGGTAACGACGGCTTTGTTCTCTCAGCTTCATACAAATTGGCAAATTAAAATGAACCAGTAGATGGAATGAGCATGAGAGTGGAGGGTCTATTGAGTCAGTAGAATAAAGAAATAGCTCTATTCCCATTAAAAACATTGTGAACCATTAGTAATGGTATTACTTACAAAGATAGAAGGTGATGATGAAGGATGATGATGTATTTGTATGGTACATGTCAGCAGCCACACTTTTTCTGTATTGTGGATGTTTCAGGTGTAGGGGTCACAAATCTGGAAGGATCTTTGGTTTTCTCCCCCAAGTCCTTTGTACCACGATCTGCCATGGCCAACCTGACGGTGTTTTTTCACGGTAGAGCCCACAACCTTCTAGAAGTGAGTTGGACAGCCTCTTGATCACCATCACCTCGAATAAGAGTGACATATTTTGTCAAACGAATTGCTTAAATTCTGCTTCCCAATTTAGGTGGACCTTCATGTTGAAAATGCTGAACCACTTTTGAAGAACATATTTGGTCGCCAGTCAAACGCTGATGGACAGCCCACCAGTGGAAATGGAAAACATGTGCAGTTGAAAGAAAGGAGGAGGAGGAGAAGAAAAATAGAAGATGGGGAACGTAGGGGAGGAAGAGAAACTTGTTCATCCAGCACCGACGATTATCTGAGCCGAGCCAGGGCCATGGTGAGGTTACCGCACAGCGAATAGTGTCATTATTGTAAGAAAGTTCCCTCTTCTGGGCTGGCATCTTGTCGTAGTGGGCTGTGTAGGCTGTGTGTAGGCTGTGTGTCGCCTCTCTTGGCTCCTGGCAGGTTTAACATGTAAGCTTGGTTATGCAGGTAAAGACCTGACAAAGACCAGTTCCCTTGGCTGGCTGATGTAGCGGTGAGCTCTCTTCCACATGCCAGATGTTTGCCTTGTGTTTTCCAGTTGTCTGGGAGGAGCAGAACGGAGCAGGACACGCCCAAGTGTTGGGTCGGTGTGAAGGTGTTTGGTAATGAGCTCAGCGTGTTTACCTGCGATGACCTCTACACTCAGATCAACCAGCTGTCTCTGAGCATGGCAGGGCTGGCTGTCAAACTGCTCAAGGTAACAGTGGGGGTCGCATTATCCAGGTTATTATCCATAACCTTCTCTTATTAACTCAGCATAACTCATGCCCAACTACTCTCTCTCTCTCTCTCTCTCTCTCTCTTCCAGGGTCAAGAGGTTCAGCTGAACCACAGGGCGGTGCTGATGACAGAGGAGTTGGCTTTGCCATCTCTCTCTGGTATGCCCATCAAACTGGGCGTCAACATGACCTCCCTCCTTTCATTGCGTCTGAAGGGCAATGCCAACTACAGGGATACTGCCCACTTCTCCCTGGCAGGCTATGTCAAACCCAGGTAGGTTCTGTCTAAATGATAGAAGAAAGCTTGTGTTTGGAATAAGACACATTTAATTTCACCCAGTTGGCTGTTTGAGAGGCAACAAAATACATTTTTTTATCATTATGAGATATACACATTTACACAACCTGCTTGGCTAATTAAGCAATTCATGAGTCCACAGTTAAATGGGCATTAAATGTCTATGCTCCTTGAGCTGAGTGATAAAAAAGGAAGATGGCTGCTGTAATGGCTAATGATTACGTGAGAGAATCAAGTGGTTTAAAGGGCTGCTGCTCACCAGCCATAGCATGAGATGACCCTAATGTCAACCCGTCAAGCCAACATACCCACATATACATTGCATCCACAAGCGATCCATACATTTCTTCCATATGCCCACAGTATGATGTCCAAGAAGCTACTAATTTTAATTTTGATTGTGACTGTCAGTGCCTACGTGGGCCTGTCAGCCAGGATGGGAGTTGATGGCGCCCTGGGCCAGGCTGGTGTGGAGTGGCTGTCAGAGCTGAGCAGCGCCACCAGTCTGGATGGCAGCGTGCAGCTACAGGAGGGACAGGACTTCAGGGTCACCCTCAACACTCCCGAGGACCTCATGGACATCATCTCTCTCAGGCAAGTTCACAATCCTGTACTGTCTAGCAGGTTAAGATACATTAAACTGCGATGGAAACGCAATGAAACACTGTATGATATATTGTCTTGAAGGCCTTCATAAATTAAGCAACAAAATAATCAGTAGGGAAAGATGTATGAGGTGGTTAGTTAAGTCGGTATACAGTGAGCTCCATACGTCTTTGGATGTTTTGGCCCCACATCCATCTTATATGACACAATGACTATGAAGACTAATTCAAGGATAGTTTGGCTGTGTTGTTTCTTTGAGACAGCATGTGTAATTCTTATGTGTACCAGCTCGAAAGTGTTTCAAGTCAGCGGCGACCACAGAGAGGAGATAAAGGGGCCAAAGAGTCGCATAGAAAAGACCACCTGCACACCAAAGACCTGTAAGTCTATTATAGTCTTGTACACCGTATCTGGCATTTTCTATGATACATGAAAATTGTTGCACAGTTTCTAGCACACTTGAGCAGTTTCTAGGATGTCTGAAACTGAAACTGACATTGCACACCCAATATTAGTCTTTGACAGATATATCTGAATCTGCATCAGTTTCTGCACTGATGATGACTTTTTCACTTTTGTAGCCAGATTGTTTAATTACCAGTGTTATATTTTTGTGTGTGACTTTGCATCTGCCTATTTGGATTAGCTATCTTTACAGTACTGTCTTTGAGCTGTTATCAGCAGATATTGACTGCCAATATTGACAGTCCATGTATACCCACTTATGTGTGTTTCTTTCTTCTCTGTTGTTTTTATGTGCAATGTATAAATAAAGAATTTCAGGTATATATGCCTTCACAATATTATCTGAACTGGCATACATTTATGTGATAATGCATCAATGAAATGATTCCAAAAAAGTGAGTTTGTGGCCCAGTCAGCTATAATTGATAGATTATTTTAGACGGTCATAATTACACTAGAACAATTCTTCACAAGACGTCTCTCTCCCAGGGTCTAAGATGGTGGGCTGGCAGCTGTGCTCCAATGCTTCCTACCCCTTACCTGCTGTGGGGATTTCCCTTCCTCCTCCTGGTCCAGTCCACCTCTCCCTCAGGCTGCTGAAGCTGGACAGAGGCCTTCATTACTACCTACTGGAGGCTGCCTACTCACTACTCACACAGGTGCAGGGAAATGTTAAGCTCTAGCACTTTTCCTGTGATTCTCTCTTCTCTCTGAGTTTTATCTGTTTAGTGCCATGTGTGACAATAATCTGGTCTAAGGGTCTAAAACAACACAGTGGTTGATTACCTGGTCAGAGTTTATTTCTCTGCACATTTCAAGTGTTTCAAGAGTGTTCCTGTCGGTCCTTATGATTTTTCTATACATGAATGTATACACTTTACAACAGCAGTGATACACAGAGCATTTAAAGATTCCTTGGCAAGAAGTTGCTATCAAAAATATTGGGCATTGTACCATGTTTAGACTAACACCAAGACATGTCACACCGTGTTTCAGAGGGGCTCCTGGTTTCCGAGAGAGGCCTCCCTCCACCTCCTCCTGGCCACCCCCCAGTCCTCCATCCCCAGGGACATGTCTCTGGACCTTGCCTTGAACCCTCACAGGCTGCTGCTCAAGATCACCCATCCCCTGAAAACCATCCATATACAAGGTTGGTCCCCAAGGGCCACCATAATCAGCAGTGCTTCTCAAAGAACTTCACTTGTTTGGGCTTTATGCTGAAAATGTGTTGTTTCCTCAGGGCAACTTGATCAAGAGAGGAACATAAAGACAGGGAAGCTGGAGCTCTTGATTGATAGTGTTCATTATTATATCATGGTATGTATCATTTTATCTTAAAGGGATTTCATACATTTCAGTTGTGCCTCCAATAAAGGATGTTGATGGGTTTGTCTCCTACAGGGTTTGGTTGACACCCAGACCCTCCTGTCAGAGCAGAGGACGCGGTATCACCTGGAAGCCAAAATGGCCGCTGATGGACGTCCCATGATCCTCTCTGCTAACGTTACTCGTGGGTTGGGCAGGAAGACCAGCTTTTCTGCCACTGTGAAGAATGTGTTCAGAGAAACAGCCTCACTTTCAGGTGTCCTATCAACATGACTGAATATGAAATATGCATTTCATAGTATATCTATAAAGTAGAATTTCTATACACACAGCTTAGTTTATACCAAACAATCGTTTTGCCAGGTTAATCATTACCTACATCAGTTGTGTATGTTGCTGAAGCAGCAATAGACAATAGCTGTTATTGATGATTGTCCTTAGTGGCCCTGGAACGCCGGCTGGATGACAGCAGCAGACAGTACTCTGTGGAAGCAGAGCTCCTCTTACCTGGTGTTGTAGGCAGCAGGGTCCTGGGGCTTATGGAGCGGAGGGGTCCACTGTGGAGCTCCGTGCTGAGGCTCAAATATGGCCTGGGAGGTGAGTTAGTGTCTTTGAAAAGCAGCGTTTTCCTCAAGATGCATGTCAACACATTCTGATGCCATCAGTGGGAGGAAAGAATACACTTGCACATAAGTTGTGCTTTTTATCATGACATGTACACCTTAACGTCACCTAGCTTTGGTCCTCTAATGTAAAAATACATGACAGTTCAAACAGTTCGCTGCCCGTTGGAGGCACCAACATGCAAAGTCACCCAGGACAATTTTAAGGGTCATTTGGGACCAATATTCCACCATTGTAGGATTATTCTGACCTTTGACCCCTCTACAGATAACGCCCGGCACCTGCGTCAGGAGTGCTACATGTCCCAGAGCCTGAGGAGTGAGAGAAACCCTAACCTCACCTACATCATGAGAGCAGATCATGAGCTCTACTGCTCCAACACAGCTCCCATCAACCACAAGGTAACTGCAGACATCTTTCATGAACCCATAGTATAAAAAATAAATTTGAGTTATTTCAAACAAATTGAGTGATTTTACTCTCTGGAGTCCGTTATTTGGTTCTATTGATCATATATACTTGTGCTGCTGTTTTCCAGCTTTTGAATATAAGACTGGTAGTGACTTTTAGAGAGCGAAACTGATAGAAGTACAACATTTTTTCTTAATCAATTTGTATTATTGTCATTTAGGCATCCATGCTCACGGGTGTGTTTTCTCCTTGTACTGTATGTCATGGCCAGATCCAACTAAGGCATGAGGAGAGCCCCAACCACTCCAAATCTACCCTGGATATGAGCTATGGCAAACACTGGGACGAGATCAACAACAAACGAACACTCCTCCTAAGTCAGTCCTTCAAAAACCAGTCCACACAAAATCACACCAGCTACACACTGGAGGTAAAGAGACATGGATCTGTCATGGTCTATCAAATTACTCCCGTTTTTCTCCTCTCATGTATCCACATGCATACACACCTATACATTTTATATGTACATATACATGTATGTTTTCATGTAAACTCTTTTGCTCTTTGCTCAAATGAATAGAAAACATCCACTCTGCTCCTGCTCACTATTTTCCCAGTTCAGCCTCCAGGTGCCAGACAGGCATTTAAACTACAGGACCCAGCTCCTGCACTCCCAGCTGAGAGAGTGCGGGTCTGAGAGCAGCACTCACCTCAAAGTCAACTACAATGACCTGATGCCACTGGTGGCTGGGTTACACTGGAAAAGCCCTCCCAATGATGCCTTGCAGAAGAAATGGGAAGGTAAAACGGCCTCTTTTTTTTACAAAAGACGCTATTGAAACAGAGGACTGAGTAGAAGCACTTTTTTATACTGAGATTTTGTTTTGTGTCATGCCCCTATATTACTTAATTTTACATTATTACCTACCTACCTACTACCTGCACTGGTCTTTCTTATTTCTTATTGTTCAGGCACATTTAACATGGACACACCGTGGTTGTATGTCTACACTGCCCACAAGCTGAGCCAGACCCAGCGCCATACCCTTCAGCTCACCTCAGAGCTGACAGCCAGGAAGTGGCTGACCATCCGTAACCTCATCCTGGAGGGCCTCTACAGGGACAGGGGCAGGGAGAAGGAGGCCCGTCTGGACCTCTACACACCAGCTGTCACCTACCTCAAAGTAAGGAGGGAAAAGGGGACTGAATCTGAACTATCAAGGCACCGGTATTTAGTTTATTACATCGGGCCTGTATTCATCATCATTGACACAGTTCTTATGCTTTGGTCGACATTATCATAGAATGGCAAAACACAAGATACTGAGGATGTAGAAAAGTATCTGTACTCCAGTCATCCCTACTACAGTACAGCTGTGCCCCAAAGCGACTGCTGCACTGAATTGCATCACACTAAATAAAAGTATACAGATAACATATGACACCTAAGTGTGCAGTCCCACCAACTCCTCCTCCCTCCCCAGGCAGGTGGCTGGGGCGTGGTGGGGAAGCGGGGTGTGAAGGCCTCCTGCTCCTTGAGCTCTTTGTGGAGTCTTCCCCTGAGAGGAGACATTTCTCTGGAGGCCTCTAAATACAGTCACACCCTGCAGATGGCCTCCAGCTATGGGAAACATAACCTCAGCCTCGCTGCAGCTCTAAATACCATGGACAAAGTGGGTATAGACACCGGGCCACCATTTTGAGTGTTAAACACTTTCCACAACTTAAAATAAAGTTACACTTTTTTCTCTAATTTCTGATGTTTTGCCATGAATTGCTGTCAACTAACTTTAAACCAGAATTTGAAAAAGAGGCAAGTGATGTTGAGGATGACGTTGTCAGAGCCCAAGAGGCCACCCACAGAGCTGGAGTTAGAGGGAGCTGTGGAGGAGCTGAGGAAGGACAAGAGGATGTACCAGAAAACCGCAATGCTGCGACTTAGGTCTGCACGCTACGCCGATTTAAAGTATAAAGAATCTTTCGATGTATTTTAACGATGATGGTGATGATGATATTACACAAAACAATTACAATGATAAACGTGTGATTGACTGTAACAACATCATCTCCTCACGCAGACAGCCGTTCCAGACCTTCCCTCAGAGTCTCCTCCTACGGGAGACTTTCACTGTTGACCTCCTCAAAGGCCTTTACATCCTGGAGTCTAGAGCTGGTTTCCACGGCAACAGAGAGGTCGTTCACACCCTCACCCTGGGCTACCAACCACCAAGTCCTTTTGTGAGTTGAGAACAATTCAACTTACTAATTTACCACGTAACATTTGTCGTGATCCTAAAGCCTTGAGTGATCTCCTTCGTTTTTGTGGATCTCCTCATGTTTAGGTTTGCTCTGCCCTGATACACCCTTTCAGCTCTTCCACTCTTCCATCAGACTCAGAACTCTGTGTGACTATGTCCAGCAACCAGGTAGTCTGATATCCTTCACAACACTGACCCAAATTAATTTGAAGGCAACAAGTTGAAAGAATATATTTTTGCTGTACGGCACGCTATTCTACAGACCCATAGAGAAGTGCAAGGGAGGTTACGGATTGGTAGCAAGGAAAGGCTGGCATTCTATGGACAGGCTCTGTTGAACCCTTCACACTCAAGACACCATGGGGTAAAAGTTAAAGCCAACTTCACCCACCAACTCCAGGTAAACCAGTCAGTGGTGTGATAATTGGTGCACGGTCACCTCCAGAAGTGTTTTTATAGTGTAGAGGAGACCAACTGTTGAAATCTGTTGCTCAATTCACAAATCATTGCTGTTCCAGCTGCAGCTCCCCTCCTCTGCTGTAGTGGAGGGAGATGTGTGTTGGAACCTCAAAAACAACACTGTCTTTGATTATCTGGCCAGAGGAAAATTGAGGATAGAGCGGCAGGAGTGCCAAGTAAGACCAAGTGTCCAGTCATGCTTGTTTGATTGTTTCTCATAATGTAGTGGTACCAATAGATCAGTAACAGCGTTTGTTTTTTTTAGTTTTCTGTACGTCTGAATGGGACATCAGGCAGAGTTGGTCTGTATTCCTCTCTTAGCCATCCCTTCAAATCCAAGATTCCCAAAACATTAGAGGTGGGTTACTCTTGTTTTTTGGTCATTTCATAGCATTCAGCGTTCACACATTATAAAAGGCCTGGGGAAGAGCCCAATCCTTTTTCAAGGCTCATGATAAAATTTGTGGATAACATAGCAAAATGTTTTGTAACCTCTGGGTTATACTGTCAATGTTATTTTTCCATTTCAAATTCAAAGGCACATGCCACTGCAGACATATCTGTGGTGGCTGGTAGAGGGAGTAGCTCAGTGCATGTGAAGGCTGATGGGAAGGACAGAGTGCTGCTGGACGCCCAGATGTCCCACTCCCTCCAGAGGGGGGACCGAGCCTTGGGACTGAGGTTGAACCTCTCCCAGAGCCTGCTGCCTACTGCCACTGACCTGCACCTGAACATGGCTGCTAACGTCTCCTCAGACAGGTGTGTCAGTGTTATACCTGTGATCTTTTATAATGTGTCTGATTTATTTTGGTGCTACCTCTAGGTCTACACTACACAATAAACATTGTGACCAATGTTGACTGCCTACTTATTACCATTTGAACTCATATTACTTTATATTTCTGTGCTCTGCTTGTTTCTTGTCTCCTGGACTCCCAGTGTGTCCATACATGGCTCCTATGCCCAGGGACAGGAGGCCTTGCTGGCCCAGGTGAGAGGGTCTCTGAACCACACCCAGGGTCTCCAGCTGGCTGTGTCGGGGGACCTGAGGCACTCTCTGGCCAGCCTCACCATTCTGCCCCCGTCCCTGGGGTTGGATGGGGTGCTGGGACAGTCTGACACGCTCACCAAAGGTATAGGCTCATTTGGAAATGTTAATCATAATAGTAACTGTTGCATTAAGGCATGATTTTAGGACATTTGACTCTCTTGACCTGAAACCTTCAGCTTTATGGGCAACATAAGTGAGTTTAGGGTATTTTGAATCAGTTTTACTTCATATTTGTCTTTATGTGGTATAACTGTAGAGTATGGAATGTTCTTTAACATTTCTTTGTCATGTGCTTGTGTGTGTTTCTGAGTTGCAGGGCAGCTGAGAGTTAGAGTGATGGAGGCCTTGTACAGCATGGAGCTGAGGCATCAGGACGATCCTGGAGAATCTTGGGACAGAGAAGATGGAGAAGGCATGATGGGAAAAGAATCCAGCAGGACCCGTGATTGGCTGTGTGCTCGGTCAGGGGGGGAGACTTTGTGTGTGAACGTGAGTCGCCAGCTGGGAGTCCAAGGGAGGGGCGGGGTCTACGCCCAACTATCTCACTCTTCCCACCTGCTCAGTGCAACAGGTAATTGCATTCATTATACAGCAATGCAATTTATGTCTCTCTCTCTCTCTCTCTCTCTCTGCACTAAAGGGCACAACCTCTCATATAAATGTTACTCCAGGTATACCCGCTAACAGCAGTGCTCAGGTGAGCTGGGCCCAGGAGGGTGGTCGACTGTCAGTCCTGGCAGAACTACAGGCTGGGGCTGAAACCCTGAAGGCTGAATTTAATGGGGGCAGGACAGGCCAGCCTATCCCACGATGGGAGTTCCTCTCCAGGTTGCAGCACCAAATCAAACCCCTGGTGAAAATAGGCCTGTCAAGTTCCATTCAAGCCAAAGCACATTACCAGGTGCAGGATAAATGTGATCATTTAATTTTCAGTTCCCAGGTTGTTCACTTTTTATAAAGAACTTAACACAAATTCCTGTCTTGTCTGTCCCCTGCTTCAAACTCTACACACATTTTTATTTGCCTTTCTCATATTTTTATCTTTTTCTTCCCACTCTTCAGGTAGAAACAGCGGGAGTGAAAACAGGCTTTGTCCTTCATATGGAGGAAGAGAGAGTGGTTGACATCCTTTTTAATTTTGGAACAAATAACAGAACAGCTAGCTTGGCAGTGTCTCTATGGCAACAGATGAAACAGCTCAACGGAGTGATACCCACCTCTTTACAGGTGAAATAGACATATTTTACACATAGTTCCCTTGTCAATTTGCTTCTGCACTGTGAGGTTGTAATGCCTTACCTACTGTATATTTCATTTATACAGTATATCCGATAAGCATTGTACTTACCTCAGTGCATTATACTTTAAAAAGTAAAGCTAGATTAAACAGGGTGTTTTATCTTAAAAAGTGTATTGTTTCATAATAATGCCTCAGATTAGCACATCAGTGCACCAGAATCTGTTAAGTCGTCGCTCCAGAGTTCTGTAATCCCTCTGTGAAATTCTTCCATCTTCTCTCCCAGTTTTTCCTTTGAAAAATAAACTCTGCCAACAGGGGGTTTTGTTTTCACAGATGAACTGCACAGGGGACGCCACCGCAGACCGCCTCTCAGGCCAATGCTACGGAAGTGTGGCAGGCCGCCCTGTGGAGGTACGAGCCTTTCGCTCCTATAGACCACACAGCAGGCTCTGCTACGGCCTGGCGCTAGCTCACCTTAGCCTCAGTGCTCAAGCTAAAGGCTGTTACAGTCCCAATGGTCAGACGGAGCTCAGGGCTAACCTCACCCATTCTTCCAGGCTACTGCTGATGTCCCTGGGCCTGCCCACCAACTCTAGTCTCAGGCTCCTGCTCAGGCCTGGACCTCTGAGGTGGGCCCTGGGTATTCGGTCAGCGGTTGGCCCTTGGAGAGTGGACTTGAATGTGGGACTGAGGCTGGAGATGGCCGGGGTGTATGGCTGGCATGGGCTGGTTGAGTATGGGACCGCTAGTGTTACACACAAGGCTGTGGTAACGGGTCGCATGAGGTTGGAAAGCTGGTGTCACATCTGGGTGGACGTCAGTGGAGCATGGGACTCAGTCAGCTCCCATCTGTTGGTGTCTGTCCGGTGTGGAGGTGTAGGGAGGCTGGTATGGATGCAGGTTAGGAACAATGAGGGGGGTGCACCATGTAGGACCTCCCTAACCATACTTGGACGAGCTGGGAGAGATGGGCTCAAAGGTTCTCTGGGTTTAGAAAACCACCAGGACTCCCTCCAATGCCTCTTGTCAGTATTACTAAAGGATCGTAAGGCTGAGGTGGGCTGGACCTTACAGCACCACTGGGCCTCTCTGGCCTCCACCATCCCAGGGAGAGTGGACCTCCAAGGGTCAGGCCACCTCCATGATACATCCCTCTCTGGAAGTGCCCGGGTCTCTTTCAACACCCGTTCTGCCCAGCTAGACATCACTGCTACCTGGGACCCTTACACCTCCCTCAGGGTCATGCTCCAGCATACCTTGGCCACACTAAGGGCTGCTGGTGTACCAGGGGGACTCACCATTAGCATGTTGTTTGGGTCCAGTGAAGCCCGGTTGGAGGTAGAAAGTGATGTGTGCTCTGTGCTCGTCCTGGGGAATCAACAGAGGGGAGGCGAGGACAGGAGGACCAGATGGAGTATGTCTGTCCGTCAGCGATGTGTCTTGTTGAAGGTTAGACAGGAAACATTGGGGCAACATTAAGTCCCAGAAAACATGTTTCCCAGCTAAAGGAAAGGAATGTAAAGACATCTTCACATTGGAGATGACTTTACTCTTTCCATTACAGTACAGAGTAGCATTGATGACACCGATGCTGCATAAGCTACATAAGGATCTTTTCACTTGAAATTTTGTGTGGTGCCAGTTGATAATGTGCTTTAAAGGTGTCACCTGTAGCATTTTTAAACATCAATATATCATTGTGAAATTGTTAGTGCCATTGTCATTTCCCATAAACCCAGTTGCTTTCTGTTGCTACTTGTTCCCTGACTGCCTCCCTGGTGTCTTTGCTCTCTTTTGCTTTCCTGAGGAGGATAAATATGTTTGCAGTGATCTCTCCATAGGCCTGTTACTCCTTCCACCATCTTCTATTGAAGAAACTGAAAGCTTTAGCTCAGTTTACGCTGGAAGAACAGCGCCCTCCTCAGGTTTTATGTTGTAAAGCAATCTTCATTTGAGTTGTAAAACAATCCAGCAGATTTCCTGCAAAGTGCCACACCATGTAAAATCCAGTGTGATGACAGGTAGACTGACAATGTTCTTGGTGATGGTTTAATTATAGCAATGTCTCAAAATGAACGTGGTAATGATTTATTGATGTTAAAATGCTACACAGAGCACCTTTAATGAGTCACTTTTTACATGTCATCAAAGCTAGAGGTCTTTATGGCAATATAATATGCTTATTAAGTTAGTACTGCCATGTGATTTGTTTGTTTGAAGAATAGTCCTGGTCTTAGTCCTTTGAGGCTTTTTTTTATCTTTCCTCCACAGACTCCCCTGCCTCCACAGTTTTCAGTGAATGCCTCCTTCACCCGTATCGGCTGCTCCACATATCTGGATACACATCTCCAGGCTGGGGGAGAAGAGAAGGGGAGCCTTAGTTTGTCTATAGCCTGTCACCCTCACCTTAGACTCAGAGGCTCCGTTCAGCACTCCATAGAGGAGGTACAGGCCCTGGGGTTTCCCACTCATGGCGCCCTGGTCCTGGGTGTCTCAACCGCAAGCCTCCCTGGTGTGGAGGTGGGCCTGGAGCTGGGACATTGCTTTTTCAGGGTTAATGTGGGGGAGACCAAGGCTTCATCTTCTTATGCTGTCAATTTGACCAACTACTGTCCTGCTCTACAAGTAAGGAAACCATCCATTTTCATCCCTTACATCTCAGTAATGAGCCCTGAGTTTCCGTACGTCAAGCACCCCTATTCATATTAACACAGCATCATTTGAAATGGGACTCGAACCCACTATAAGGTCAAGCTGGAGCTCATTTGTCACTAGCAACAGAGCAGAACGACACCATAGATAATATGCCTGTAATTCTTCTCCACTACAGAGCAGGCTTTAGTGATTAAGTGTGTTTGGCCTACTGGTGAGATCTCCCTGTAGATTAATTTGTGAGACATTTGTGTGAGTGCTAAGGGTTTGTAGAGGGAGATTTAGGTTGAGGGGATGGGGACAAGAAATTAGGTTGTAAAACTAAATTGGGTTGTAAAACTCAACTCTACAGTTAGATAGATTCTTAAGACACTTCTCTTGCATTTTTGGTGATTTATAATGTGTATATGTTGTTGTTGTTATGTTTTGTGTATTGTTTGTGGGTGTATGTCACCTGTGTATCTGTGTTTGTGTTTTTTCCCTGTCTTTTGTGTGTGTGTGTGTGTGTGTGTGTGTGTATGAACATCAGTGTTGGGGAAAGTTACTTTTAAAACTAATTTGTT
>OOFE01036037.1:33505-44642 GCA_900323365.1 Monocentris japonica | reverse complement strand
CAGGGACTAGTCTTTGTGTGTGACCACTCTTTCTCTCACACACACACACACACACATTCTCCCTCTCAGTATTTTTTTTCCCATCAAACCTAGTTGTAGTTGATTTTAATTTTTCATGAGGTTTACCTGGTAAGACTTCTTTAGAAGTATGATTTTCAGAATAACAGAACAATACGTTGATCAGTGTGAACTTCCGTCTTTACAAGAACAACTAATGTTGGTGATTGATTGATAGGGAACATCTATGAGGATTTGAGCACTGGTAACTAAACCGGCTCCACCAAAAGGAACAATCGCATGAGGATCTTAGTTTTACAAAAGGGAAATATCACTATAAAAAGAAATCCCCTCTGGTCTTGAGTGTTAAAACCTGATTTACAGTTTCATACTGTGGAGATAAGACCACTTCACTAGCTGTAGGCTGAAATAAAACAAACAGATGACGTTTTCTACCTGTCTTAAAAGCATGTACAGAAGGAGCTTGAGGTATTTTGACTGGGGGGTTGTTCCATAGTGCTTGGGCTCTACCATCTAAGACTGTGCTCTTGTACATATAGGGATAACATTTCCATCATATAGGTAGAGGCCAAGCCATGCTCATGCCTCACTGCTTTAAGAAGAATCCGGTGTAAGCCAGTGTAAATGTTCTAAAATGGGAGTTTTAGCATAGTACATAAACAACTTTCTCTTAAATCTCGATACCAGAGAACCAAGACATCAAGAGAGATCTATGGTCCCATGGAGCTACTCTCAGCTATTGTAATCTCTTAAGTGCTTTTAGAAGAGACAGTTTGGAAGGACAGTTTAATATCACATACCTTATGAGCCGACATCAGGCTTTCCAAACTTTCCATCAGTGCCCCATGTGAGGTCCGCTGATAGGAAAATGTATTCCCTTGAAAAAGACCCTAATCAAAATAAAATGATCGTATTATCTGATTACCATTCAAGTGAAATACTACCGCTAGTGGCTTTTCGGTTGTAGAGAAACCACTGTGAAGGCCAGGCAGCCTGCCAATAACCAGTTGTTACTGTCAAACTCAAAAGAGCAGATTCCTGTAACCCTGAAGAATGAAATGTTTTTTTTTTTTTTTTTTTACCAGTGCTTAGGCTCTGACGTAAATATCCCCAGTGCTATTAAAAAGGGTGAGTGCCTGGCTTGGATAATATAGAAAAGGGTTGTGCTTGAAAGCAGGTGCATCATTGGGGGTTATCAAGTGGGAACCTCCCATCACAAGTGTTTTGTTGAATTGGATGATGTGATGCTGTCACGATTAGAGACGCCTCCATGTTGGAATTTTCTTCCAGAGGTCAAAATGCCCAAAGTAGCATTTCTATTGGCTGGCCGGGGGATTTGCAGTTCAGCACACGTTAACTCTACGTGATCATTAGGAGAAGGTTTCGTGCTTTGCTCTTAGGCTTTGTCACTTCCTGTGTGCAGAGAAGATTTCCCCCAGTGACCATACCTGACACCAGAATTTCATTTGGGCAATTAAGGCGAATCTACGACGTCTCAGGGGAGCTGGGATGCTCCTCTCTGTTACAGCCCCACTTCCTGATTTAAGCTGATGGGTTTATTTTTATATAAAAATATTGCATAATGCAGCTTGAGGTTTTGAAGTCGATGAAGAACATGACCACTTGGCAGGGAATTGAGAGTCAGATCCTTATAAACACAGAGCACACCCAAACACAAAACTGCTCTGTACAGATTTAGCTACTGCAGTCATGATTTTTTGTCACAGATTTTTTTGAAGCTAGTGTCACATGTGCATCGAGTGTGTCCAGCCGTGACAAGGGTCTCAGTGTGATTGTGGTTTTATCAGGGCTGAACAATGCTTCTTTTAAACTTTACATTTGTTCATGAGTCTTGATTGTTAACTGGGCCATTTGAATGCAATCAGTTTATGCATGCTATTGATTATGCCAGAGCACGGCTGAAATGCATTGTTTAATAGTTGTGTTATCCTTTTAGTTCTGCTGTAAGTTTCACAAAAAATAAACACTGAGTAGGTTCAGCCTAGCAATCTGTTTGGTCGAAGATGCTTTCCATCTGTGCTAGTAATCACCAAGTATGAATAGAATTGCTGCTAGTTCTTGTTTTTGATTATTGTGTATGAAAGCAAAAGTTTCACAGTGCACATATGTTGGTAACCACTGTACTAACTCAGCTGTGCCGCTTGCATATTGGCCTTGTCACTGTGGCACCCAAAATCACAGTGAAGAACACCCTCTCACTCGATGGTATGAAAAAATAAAATATTAATAACTGAAGCCCATCTGAAGACGAGACTCTATATTCCCTCAGAGCTGCTCTGAAGTGCTTTTAGAGCAGATAGCTTGGGAGAACACTTAAGCGTTACAGACGGAAGCCATCAGTCTATGCTATGATTTAATAGCACATTACAAATTGTCCACATGGATATCAGTGGGGAAAATCAACCAGTCCCTGAGAAGGAGGATAGGAGGAGGTTTGTACTGGACACTGAGGATATTATTTAAAGCTTATTTTAAATCCATGGAAGGGTTTTGCTCCGAACACATGATCTTTTTCAGTACCAGCCTTCCTGAGCCCTGCCCAGTACAACCACAGCTTTCTATTGTTTGCCACCAAGCAGCTCCACTGAAGTGCCTTGCTCAAGAGCAGCTCAGTGGTACTTGTTTAGGGAAGGGAGAGCATTAGTGAGAATGTTTTCTCACCTGCTCTGGGGATTCAAACCGGTCACTTTCTGGTTGCCTTCAGGCTGCTGCTGATTTATGTAATTAGAACTAACTATTCTGCTGCTCTGAGTTGTTAAGTGTTTCCCAAGCACATGGTTTGGAAGATATTGTCACATACAGGCTATGAGAATAGATTTATGATTTAATTCCTCTTTAATATTGGAGCAGATTGAATATGCACACGCTCTACCCTTAATGATGCACCCTGGGTAATGATGTCATAGCAGGAAGTGAATTAAGACCTGTAAATATGAATAATATGAGAGAGATAGAGAGAGTATACAGAGGAGAGACAAAGAGGAGAGTGGGGGAAGGGAAAGGGGAAAGAGAAGGGGGAGGCGGAAAGAGAGAGACAGAAGGGAGAAAAAGAGGCGAGGAGATCAGGTCAGGGATTGGGAGAGAAAAAAAGAGGGAGACAGAGAGCTAGACCCCGAAACAGAGCGCTAGTGAGACTTGCAATCATATGGTGTTGAGTTTCTAGTTTCAGATGAAATGTTCATCTTTTCACAGATGCAATGCTTGTGGCCTTTTCAGCTTCAGGTGAAAATGGGCTTTTCCAGTTACATGCAGCCTATTTGGGGTACTTATTTTCAAGGCACAGCTAACTGCCTACTGTTGCTGCCAGTCTCTTTTTATGCCTGTTATATAAATTTAGCATCTTACCATTTTACAGTCTGTGCACAAAAGGGACCGATAAACTTGTAGAGGGTTACATTACTAAAATAACAAAAGGCTAACAACAAGATATTTCTTCAGTTTGGTTGGTTGGGAGGTTAAAGCAGTATGGTTTCTGTATTTGGGGGACGTGTATCTTTTATTGGTATAGTATTTTCAGAAAAGTTGTTTTTTTTTTGTAGGTATTTCACATACTGTAGGTGATAATCTGTTTTTTGTTCAGGTGTAGTTTGATACATAGATCATCTCTTTTCAAATGTTTCAAATGTTTTGTGGTAAACCATGAAGTCAGATGTCAGTGATTATTATCCAGCTGAATGTCCAAATATCTCACCTCCAACCCTTTCCATCTTGTTTACTGTCCGCTTTCTCAGGCCAGCTATCACAAAGAGTCATTCAGCATTGATTTGCAGTGTTGTAGTCATTTTCAGTATGTAGTCGATTTCAATAGTCACTCTGAATATGATCTACAAGGTTCGGGACTGGTGTTGAGAATGTATAATGCCTTATTTGTTGGTGTACCTAAGAAGAATAGAATGAAATAATAAAGAGGGGTATGGATAATCTCTACTGTCCTCTGTCTCTCTATCTCTCTCTCTCTCTCTTACCCACACACACTCACTCCCTCCATATTCAAAGTATATATTCTGCACATTGCAACTAACAAAATGAGTTAAATTCACTGAGCAACGATAATGATCCAGACCAAACAAAGTAGGTATCTACTACTAGTAGGTATCTATTATTAGACATTTGGTAACGTTGCTTGCTTGACAAAAATCTGAAAATCCTCTCTGTCTCTCTAAGTAGTTATGGCGTTGGCATGGCGCCTACTGCCTACATTTCTCTTTGATTAATGTTGCACCGTTGTCTCATTGCACACACAAGAGTGCACATACACACACACACACACACTCACACAAAGACACACCTTCTAAAATGCCTGCTCAGCATTCCTGTGTTCCCTGCAATGGTGCTCCAATTTTATTCTTTTAACAGATTACACCATACATATTAGAGGGTACCAGTGTTTGGTACTGGCATTATAGTGTGTGTGTGTGTGTGTGTGTGTGTGTGTGTGTGTGTGTGTGTGTGTGATATTAATGGACTGCGAAGGTTAACAGCAGGGGTTTATGGAAGGAGACAGGTGAACATGAGAGAGCAGACTACTTCATGCTCTACATTATTGTGTGCATGCGTCTACCTCTGCTTAGATGTAATTGCCAAGGTGAAGTCCTGTATACCAACACTATAACGTAATAGGAAACAAACAGCACCTGCTGGTTAATGTTACAACATGAAAGTACCATACATCAAATGACAGATTTTCTAACAGAGATTCTGTATATAAAACCGAGACTGAAACAATAGATGGTGTAGCATCAACACTGGAAGTGATGTGGAAGTGATTGCTTGAGTATTAGAGAATTGGCGGATGTTTCAAATCCCCTGAGCAGCTGGGAAAGTCAAGCTTCCCACTCCCTCAGAAACTATTGTCGAGGTGCCCCTGAGCAAGTGACTTAATTCCCAGTTGCTCAAGTTGTGCAGCACACACACACACACACACACACACTCACACTCTCACATGCACGTTCACACCAGATGCAGAAAGTAAGAGTGAACTAAGCCTAAAAGAGAGTAATAACTTTGTTTCCAATGACACTTTTATTGCTGCAACTCCCTCTGTGTCACACACACACACAGACACACACGTGTTGAGTTATTCCTCTCCTTTAGGCTGATTTCAGTATGTTAGTATCTTTTGTTGCAATGGCACTTTTACAGCTGTAGAGCTAACTTGTTTTACACAGTCTGGCTTTGTCCTTTAACTGAAGAGCTACATTTTTGATGTGTTTCTGAGACAAATGTTCTCAGTGTGTGTGCATGCATGCGTGTGTGTGTGTGTCGATGATGGGTTGGGGGGTGCTATTGGTGATTGAGCAGCTCCACTGCAGCAGTGGGAGGTTCAGTGAAGCTCAGAATGGGGTTGGTGTTAGCCTAAAGGTTAAAGAAATCGTCTTGAAATCGGAAAGTTACTGATTTGAAGCACCAGAATATGTGGATGGTGGGGAGAGTGAATGGGCACAGTCTACCCACCCTCAACAGCTACTGTTGAATGGCTCTTGAACAAGGCATCTAAACTCCAATTGGTCCTGTGGAGCTGCTCAGCGCTGCTCAATAGTAGTGGTACTGTGCATGAATGTGAAGCAGGACACTGCTAGAAAAGAACCCACATGCTCAGCAAACATCATTTGTGCAAATAGAAATTTAATAATTGTGTGTGTGTCTTGCTAACTTTCTCTCTGTCCTTCTCTCAGGTTGTCAGGCAGTAATGTCCCCTCTCCCATCGTCAGCAACAAGAACTGGCTCCGCCTACACTTCGTAACTGATAGCAACCACCGTTACCGTGGTTTCAGCGCACATTACCAAGGTAAGATGCGGCTACACACATGGACATGATGGTAAACAAACAGACATCCTCACACGCATGCGCGCACACACGCACACACACACACACACACACACACGCACACACACACGCACACACAGAAACATACACATAGAAATAGCTCTAACTATACCTCTCTGTGTTTTTTAATGACAGTTCTTTTCAGGGATTTGCTTTTGCTTATTTGCCTTTTTTTCCCTTCTTTCTTTCTGCTTTGTTTTTTTCGTTCCAACTGACAGTTTTTTCCCGTCATCTCCTTGCCTCTAACTCGCTTTAATTACGCTTGTTGACTCCAATTTTCTCTCACTGTTTCTCTCTCTGTGTCTCGCTCTCTCCTCTCTCTTCCTCTTCCTTTTTCTCACTGGTAACTGCTCACATTGTCAGCCTCACAGAGAGTTAGATTTCTTTGACACGGACCCTAACTGGTGGAGAACATTTAGAAATTCATTTGGCTTTGTCCCTGTCTCCAAACAGTGATAAGGAGAGCTGAATGTCTGGAGCAACTGCACAGACAGAAATGGGTTTTATTTTACTTGTTTCTCCTCCTTTTAGCCTCAAATCTCCTCTTGGTCTTCTCCTGAGGCTGTGTAGTTTTAAACACCATGAGTGTAGTTTGGAACAACACATTTATTTTCAATGCAACAAACGTCAATGGCAGATTGTGTGGACACTCTATGTTGCTATTTACATGTTGAAAAGTAGTAAAACACAAACTACACTCAATGATGTTTTGAAAATGACACACGCTTGACAGGATTATTCTCTTCTTCTTCTTGTCTTAGCTCACATCTTTTCTTCTTTTCTTTTCAACTCAAGTCTTTTTTTCTCCTATCCCTTCCTGTCATTGTTTTTCTTGCTTTGTCTCTCTCTTTCTCCATTTCTCTGTCTCTCTTAGACTGTGCAATATTGTGGGTGTCTCAGACAGTAATTATAGTTACTTGCCCATTCTTGCAGTGTTATTCCTAACTGTGACTGTCACTGCCTTCACAGTGAAACTCATCTGAACTTGTTTGAACTGGATTTCATATTTCTTTAGACAAACTAAGGTTTCCTTATATAACACTTGAGCTGCTGAGACATGGCAACTTTTAAGACAGAAATGAGCCTGTAGCAGGATTAAATCATTGTAAAAATACCTTTTATAAATGTTGGAATTTATTCATGTGTTTGTTTGTTTTTTAACCCCCTGATGGGAAATGTAACAGATTCAATAGGTTTTGTATCTTTTTTTGTATTTCACCTCTGAATGTATTGTCATAGTATATCTTCCTTGCTTTCATGCTAATGAATTACACTATATGGCCAAAAGTCAGTGGACACCCCTACTAATTGTCTTTCAGCCACACCCAATGCTAACAGGTGTATAAAATCCAGCACATGAAATCTCCATAGACAAACATGTAGAATTTAGAATGGGTCGTAAAGAGATCAGTGACTTTAAACGTGGCACTGTCATAGGATGCCACCTTAGTGGCAGTTAGTGAAATTTCTGCCCTACTAGATGTGCCACAGTCAACTGTAAGTGCTATTATTGTGAAGTGGAAGTGCCTAGGAGCAACAACAGCTCACCCATGAAGTGGTAGACCACGCAATCTCACAGAGCGGGACCAACGAGTGCTGAAGCGCGTAGCACATAAAAATTGCCAATCATCTGTTGCAGCATTCACTACAGAGTCCAAACTGCCTCTGGAAGCAACATCAGCACAAGAACTGTGTGTTGGGAGCTTCATGAAATGGGTTTCCATGGCATGCAAGCCTCACAGAGATGAATCACGCTTCACTATCTGGCAGTCTGATGGATGAATCTAGGTTTGGTGGATGCCAGGAGAACGCTACCTACCGGAATGCATAGTGCATACTCTGAAGTTTGGTGGAGGAGGGATAATCGTCTGGGGCTGTTTTTCAGGGTTTGGGCTTGGCCCCTTAGTTCCAGTGAAGGGTAATCTTAAGACATTTTAGCCAATTGGGCGCTTCCAACTTTGTGGCAACAGTTTGGAGAAGGCCCTTTGCTGTTCCAGCATGACTGTGCCCCTGTGCACAAAGCGAGGTCCATAAAGACATGGTTAGACCAGTTTGGTGTGGAGGTACTCGATTGGCCTGCACAGAGCCCTGACCTCAACCCCACTGAACACCTTTGGGAGGAATTAGAACACCAATAGCGAGCCAGGCCTTCTCGTCCAACATCACTGCCTGACCTCACAAATGCTCTTTTGGCTAAATGGGCACAAATTCCCACAGACACACTCCAAAGAGTGGTGGCTGTTATAGCCGCAAAGGGGGGTCCAACTCCATATTAATGCCCATGGTTTTAGAATGGGATGTCCAGCAAGCTCATATAGATGTGATGGTCAGGTGTCCACTGACTTTTGGCCATAAAGTGTAGCTCTATTAGTGTGTTTTGCTTGCCTAGAGCTTCTAAATTGATTCCAGATGTGTTATTTGTTGCTCTTACAGATTGTTTTGTGCTCTTAGAGATATTTCAACCCCTCCTTCCTGTGTAAATCCTGCAGAAGTGGCAATGTTACCACCTAAGCCTCTGTATTGGTCAGGAAAAACCTACATGGGGCAACTGTGGCACAGGGACATATGCCATATTTTTACCTTTATTTCTTTGACAGTAAACAGGCAGGGAGAATGACAAGCAACAATGGTCCTAGGCTGGATTTGAACCCAGGACTTCACAGGTACATGGTATGCACCTTAGCTAAGTGAGCCAACAGGCTGCATCTGTTTTGAAATCATGGAGAGGGCAATGGCTTGGCAGCCTTCTTCGCCCACTCGTACTCGCAACTAACATCCATTCAGACTGAATTAGTTTCATAAGGCAACAACAGGTAACAGAAACAAGAAATGTGTGTGCAGTTGGTGTGTGCAAGTAAAATCACAGACCTGATTTACATCCTCCTGTTGTCCTAAAGTTGTCTGAATATAGGAATCACAGTACAGAAATCAGAAAAGTAGAGAGGTCACAGAAACAAAGGAATCACAATATAGAGAGCAAAGAAGGCTACAAACACAGAGAGATAACAGTACAGAAACCTTCTGTCTTCAACATTTCAACATCTCATGAGTTGAGGAAAAACTGGAGCTTTTTAGCCCTGGTTGTCAATGAATTCTTGACATTTTACAATGTGACAGCAATGGTTTGGCTAGGTCACAGGTTCATGGAACATTTTCTACAAATAGACAATGTCACTTGTCTTATTGCAATAAGAAGGAACAATACAAGATTTTTTCCAGTACATCATGATCAATATTTATGTTGTATGTGTCACTGTAAGTGACAACTGGAGTCAATTCACATTCAATTCAGTCAATTAATACTATAAACTGAAGCTGCAATTCTATTGTTAATTATGTAATATGAATTCTCAATCGTTTGACAACTAATGTCAAAGGTTTTTCAGGCTTTGATTTTTGAAGAACAACCTCTCACTGGAACTGACAGTGAATTTAGCCCAGGACTGATATTTCAGGGAATATGTGAAAAGACAAACTCCAGTTACCTTGTGTAAAATGGTCAATGAATTAATCCTGTTAATCATTCCTAATATATACACACAGCATACAGTAGGATTTAGAAAGGAGCTTTTAAAACTTTAAATTCATTATATTCATCCTCCACGCTTTTCTCCCACTTTCCCCTCCTCTTCCTCTTTCTCCTATTTAGCTTCATTCTCTTTCATCCTTCTCCTCTTTCCTCCCTTCCTTTTCCTTCCCTTCCTCCTTTCATCTGTCCCTCCTCCTCTTCACGCGTCCATCCTTCTCCTCCTCTGCCCTCTCCCTCCTCCTCTTCTTCTTCCTTTCCTTATCGCCCTCTCCTCTCCTGCTTCTCCTTTCACCTCTCACAAACATTCTGTCTGTTTGACTGACTGACAGCCTGGCCACTCCTCTTGAGAGTTGCTGTTAATTTGTTTAATTGATCTTAATTGGTTTGAAAAGGTTAATTAAGATGTTAATGAATGGTATCAGTCTGATAGGTTAGTTCATTAATTAGTGGAGTACTTAACAAGTTTGTGATTGATGGCTACTTCCTGTCAGCTGTCAATCATCTCTATTGACCTATCAGTTCTTAAATGGTGGCAGAAAGGCGGGCTGGATGGTGGTCTGGGAATAAAGTACAGACTGAATAGCTTGCTATGAATATGAACACTTGCTGATTTGAAAGCTTCACACATCATTCGTAAAAATGTAGTAGAATAATTTAGTAGCACGGCTCAATAAACTAAAACCACCAGATTAATTTATTCTCACAGACATTGGTTCTCTGAACTATCTTGTCATTTCAGGCTGTGTGCACTGCATGAAACCAGATCCAGACTCTGAGAAAGTAAATTTACTTTATTTATCTATATTTTAAAATACATTTTAAAACTACTTTTTAGGACATGTGTGTCAACGGTGTCAGTAAGAAATGAGGAAAGATCAATACGCCATAGCAACTGTCACTGCAACTAATGCTTGCCCCATAGACGCCGCTGTGGTTGCACTGTCAATAGCAACACTGGCAACACTCCAATGATAAGTGAGGATGGAGTATTAATGAAGTATTGATTTCATACCTTGTAAACGTGTACAACCACTGGAAAAGAATGGAAACCACTTGCAAATGAAATCCTTAAAAACGTGGCTATGTAAGAAGAATAATTGATTACATTACATTACAGTCATTTAGCAGATGTTTTTTTCCAAAGCGACTTACAATAAGTGCATTCAACGTATGTAGGCAGGAAAACTACTAGTCACCAGAAATCGTAAGTGCATCTCCTCCCCAAACAAGCTTCTAGGAGCATAACCAATGTTCAAGTAAAAGTGCAAAAAGCCGCCTCAAGGCAGCGGAGCAAAGTGGTCAGGCATGGATGTAGATCTTGACCATGGCCAGGAGGTAGGAAGGAGCTGTTCCTTTCACTGCCTTATAGGCTAGCACCAGATTCTTTTCAGTCTGAGTTGACATCACCACAGCATTGTCAATGGTGATGCACAAGCCCTTCCCCGGGATGAACACCAGCTCAGTCTTGTCAAGGTTGAGCTTCTGAGGGGGGGAATGAGAAGATCAGTTGGGTGTCGTCGGCATAACAGTGGTAGGAGAAGTCGTGAGAGTGAATAACAGAACCAAGAGACGTTGTGTAAAGGGAAAAAAGAAGAGGACCCAGAACTGAACCTTGCGGAACCCCCATAGTCATCCTGCGTGGTTCAGACACAGACCCTCTCTATGTCACCTGATAGGAGCGACCTGTCAGGTAGGATGCAAACAGGGAGAGTGTAGAGCCTGAGACAGCCAGCCCTTCGTGA
>OOFE01036034.1:0-14972 GCA_900323365.1 Monocentris japonica | reverse complement strand
ATTCACTGGAAAACCAAAGCCTGAAACATGCAAAAATGATGATCTTGAGTGCTTTTTTATGTGCTTTTCAGCTTTCTGTTTATGTTGGCTATGGTGTTCTCAGTGTGTGTGTGTGTGTGTGTGTGTGTGTGTGTGTGTGTGTGTGTGCGTGTGTGTGTGTGTGTGTGTGTGTGTGTGTGTGTGTGTGTGTGTGTGTTGGGGGTGGGGTCTGGATACTGTCCTTGCTGGGTTCTACTTAAAATAGTACAGAATGCTTCCTGAGAGGTATTTAAAAGGAAGATTTAGGGTTTGTTCAACCTGAGATTTAGCTCCTTCTCACCTCTGGGGAATCTAACCATATGATTTTATTACATCAGTGGCTCCAGTATGAAGAGGGCTGCCTACAGTGGATATTTGCTAGCTGTTATATTGTGAAGCAACCAAAGATTTAGTTCATAGTACAAAGTAGTTCACTCTAGAAAAGCAGCCAACTAATGATCTCCTGTTTGGGTAGTTTTTGGCGTTCCTATTAGTTTCTTTGTCCTGTGCCATTTAATGAATTCAGTTGAGTCCTCGTGAAGAGGGATGCAAAATGGCCACAGAGGGGAATTGTGCCACCAGCAGAGAACTGCCCCTGTGAGCAAGTATCCATCCTGCTGAAGTGTCTTTGAGCAAGCAGCCCCAGCAGCTTCGGGGGTGACCCTGTACTCTAACCTCACTGTGCAGGACGGCAAGCAAAATGAGAATTTTTCTTGTAGAATATCCCAAAAAATAAGTAAAAGTAAAGATTGACAATGTAATTTGCTGATGCGGTTCTTCTTTCTCTTTGCTTGTTGAAGTTTGTCAGCAGGGTTTCTGGACACCGTTGCTCTCTACTCACTCTCTTGGCTGTTATTATTGGAAAAACCGTCTGGAAACTCCCAGGTAGAGTCCAGGCGGGGCCCTGAGTCAAATCACAGCAGAAAGCATGCTGGGGGTCATAGCTGGGGGCTATCAGACCTCATCATGGTATGGTAAAAATACTTTTCTGCAAATCATGTCTGTTCTTTTCTGTTCTTCTTCACACAGGCTGATGAAAGTAGAGTATATATGGGAATTTGCTGTTTCCCAACAGAATGACAAAAATCTGGTCTGATGTGTTTAGGCCATAAACCTGCCCTGGGTTTTCCAAGTGCAGTTAAGCACTGGCATCAACTTCACTCCATGGCCTTTAGAATGAAACTGTTCTTGGTGCTACATTAGGGAACCCCATTAGGGAACCTCAGGCTTTGAAGAACAGAGGTTAGTATGAGTTTCCTCTACTTCCTGGAGGAACTGATCCTTCAAGTGCGTGATCAGTGGGCCCTGGAGCGAGCTCCATTTCTATCTGTGGTATTTGGTTTGCAAATTCCACCCTCAGGTTCTCATCCATTTTTAAGCGAGTCAGTTCTTCAGTTTGTCATGCAGACTTGAGAGCCTGTAGGAGGTCAGAGCTTGTTGTGTATGTGATGTGTCCAAACCAGCTATAGTGGATATCACCATGGTTGTTTTCAGCATGATGCCAATAAAGGTACACGCTAAATGCACTTGTCATCAGTTTCTGTGGTTGTTATAACTAGTCCTCACTGCTCAGGTTAGAACTATGTGGTTAGTGGTCCAACTGGTGTGAAGACAGATGTGTGGCCAAATGAGGTTTTGATTGTATATGGAGTCTCTCTCTTAACTCCCAGTAGAAGAAGAGCTTTATGTGTATTACAATGCCGCAGTTTTTTTATAATTTCTAGATGGAAACCATCTGTTAACTTACATTCGTCATTCTTTCATTAAACAAAGCCTAGGTGTTGTACACCTGAGGCTAAACACAAATCCACATTGGGGTCTTATGCTACTTTTCTCTCTGCTCACTCCAAGCTGCTGTCTCAGTTCTACTTCCCTGGGGATGTAAAGAAATTATACCTTGTTCCAGTTAATGTTATATAGCTACGCTGTTTTTTTTTTTTTACCAGTGGAGATATGCTGTAGTATTTGATCATGCCACTTATTGTGTACCAGCCAATTAACGTCATTAGTTTCCCATATCCAATTAACAGGTCAATCAGCCAAGAGTGATTTTGCTGTGAGCTGGAACAGATGCAGGGTTGTGCGTTCATAGTGCAAAATTTGTTTATGTTTCCATGTACATTTACAAATACACAGAATGTGATAGTAACAGTCCCTTGTGCCATAATCTTTCATACAGAAAACACAATTCCGATATCAAAAGAATGATATATTAACGCACAAATGACAAAAATGTCAGTACGCATCTTCCTTCACAAGTAATGGAAAACCTGGAAAAGTCATGGAATTAAAAAATGTGTTTTCCAGGCCTGAAAAATCTATGGAAAATAGAACATGTGCAAATAATTTTGGAACTGTCATGGAAATTTGTTGGGAATCTTTTTTCCAACCAGTGAAATGCTTAGTGGCAAGCTTGGCTGCTTGTTGATCCACCTCCCTTTGAGGAATAAAAACCCAAATCAGAAATCTCCTGATAGTCTCGGTCCTAAGTGATAGTTGGAGCCAGAAATGAGACCTGACATTCAGCGTACAACATGTGTCATTTGCAACCTAGACTCTGACAAATATTGGCCATGGACATTGTGCCATATGTCATGGAATAGTCCTGGAAAAGTCATGGAATTTGATTAGGGAAAAAAAGGTGTAGGAACCCTGCAAATGTTTTGTTAAGTTCTGGGGTCCCAGGACCACCCAGCTCCACATCAACTCTCAACACTAAACAGAACTACAGCCAGCTGCACTGCCCTTTCCCTATACTGAGGATCATCTCAGCTAATAGCCCTCGCTTTTCGTCTCGATGACAGTTTGCTAACGGGACGGCTGACACCTCTGGCTTGAAACAGAGGTATGACCACCCACTCCTGAGATATAAAATAGATTTCCATACTGGTATCCTTTCTTTTCAGCCAGAGGAGAGTTAGGAAGACAGTCGTGCTGCCGAGCTAATATACATACTAAAGTACCAGAAAACATGCTAGTAACACACAGGGGAGGGTTAGGGAGGGAGGAGTTATGCCACCAAACCAACATACTACCAAACCAATGTAAAAGCAAACACTACTAACACACAGGAGAGGGTTAAGAATAATGCTTTATGCTAGCAAACCAATATGCTACCAAGCCAGTGTACCAAATACTGTATTAACCTGCTAATAAACCAATATACCAGCAAACGTACTATTACTAACAAATAAATGGTAACCAACCAATATACCAGCATACTGACCAACCAATACACCAGCAAACCTTCCCTATCAATTACTGGTTTCAAAACTGATGTTGTCCTTAAACACATTCACCCACATTTCAAGTGGCAAAGTTGAGAGGTTAAAAATTGAGGAAAGAAAAGTTGATGGTACATTTTGAACGCCAACAACCCCATCCCTAGACTTTCAGACATCCAGCAACATTGGAAAGCAAAAAACCTGTAGGAGCTAAGATACTAAAAAACACACAAAGATAAGTGTCAGATAGTGTAGTGTTGCATACTTGTTTTTTTAGGGGCAAGATAACCTTACATGTGTTATTGTATTACTTTTGTTACTGCTGCATTATGAAGATGACAGCAGCTGTCTTCTGACCTCGTACTCGCCGTTAACAATATCCATCTCACAAGCAGCAGCATCTACGCCTCATCTTGGTATCACACTAACACTATCACACTATTTCATAATATTCTCCCTTGAAAGCTGCAGGCTAGGTTAGCCAAACAGCTTTGTAACGGTAACCTCAAGGCACATCCCAGAACAATTTATCCTAATAGTACATATCCAAGTCCAGTTTTTGTCCCATCTCCAATCGATCTTAGACAGTCAAGTTCAGTTAATTCATTGTTGTTTATCCAAACAGCAACAACCTGCTGGCAGGGGGAGAAAAATGTACATTTACCTCCTTGCAATCATAAAAATAAATCACTTCAGGCTACAAAAGTAACATGAAACATTCATGCACAAGCATTTATTTTAGCCTGTAATGTTATCAACAATAAATTGAGGTAGATTCTTTAAAAAATGCCCTCTGGGAAAACAGCTGATTCCAACCAGCCAGCTGATGGGGAGGCTGCGTTATCCACGACCTCACGCACACTGACGTCTGTTCTTGAGTTTGTGACAAGTTCATTCTCTCAAAGAAAACTTGGGAAGAAAATGTTCTATAAGGACGTGAGCATCAACTTGGAAGTCTTTGCTTTGATAATCATCCTGCCTGAGTCTGGCCTTAAGGTACTGCTCGCTGTTTTCTGGCCCTTTATCAGCCATTTCCCCCAAATCTCCTGCCATTGGCCAATCTCTGCCACCTTTAGCTGACCTACAATAGGTCTTCCCAAAAATGCTTCATTCCTCATCTTTTCTCCCTCGCAGACAAAACCAGTTGAAATATATTTGTTCCCGTCAGCCGACAAATTAATTTCGTCTGCGCTCATTTGCTGCTGCCAGACACTTCAGCACTTCGTTATGTTGCCAAGTGTATCATCCTTGGGAAAGACTCGTTTTACATCCTGGCGAATTATGTCTAAGAGTGTCTATGGCTGAACACGAGGGCCAGGCAGGGTCCTGACTGAGACTACTGGGGAGATGGTGGCACATCATAGGTTGCACCTATAATGAATACAGGTGTAGAGACTCAGTGAAATTCATCATTAGTTCGAAGTGTTGATATAAGGCAAATGACTCAAACGTCTCTCGGCACCACAGCTGCTGTAGCTGGGTCAGTTTAGTAAGAGAGTCGAATTAAAGGGTCGTATCTGAGCTGGTTATCAATCAGTGATATCCAATGCAAAATGATTCAAACTAATGCCATACTTTTTTTCTTCTCACTCTCATGTTTTGTCCACTCTGTCTACACAGTACATATAAATACACATATTTGGACACATATAAATACTGTTGCCTGAGAATATTGGTAGCAGTTTCTTTGTGTGTTCTGTATTTATTGTTTAGTTCCCTACAGTCAGCGTTGGGCTCATTACTCAGAGAAATAAATAACAAAATACTCATTACACAGCATTATACCTGACATAGTGGATGTTTGTTTCAAGCTAGCTTAGTATCCGAGGTGAAACTGCCACCAGTCTTCTTGACACATGAACGGTAAGTTGATCAAAGAGTAGGTGCATTACTTCCCACTCTCCCACCCTTCTTCCTGACCTGTTGTAATGAGCTATTGAACTGCATGGGAAGCCGTAACACACGTACAAATGTGTGTGTGCACCCTTTTTTATTTGTATGGAGTTACACGGAAAAATTCAATACTGGACATAACACTGCAGGTACTAAAAGTTTATATTATTTATAGGAGCTTATGCTCGTGCATAGAGAATACAATATGTTAGTGAGATACTGCATCCACGTTTTGAAGATAAACACTCGTATCCCCACAAAGTGATTGACATGAAAGTAAAGCCTGTTATGGGTTACTATTGACGTTATAAGCCAGTGGTCTTGAACCATGAGCCATGGAGGGCGGAGGGTCTGCAGGTTTTCATTCTAACCAACCACTACACCATCTGATTTCACTGATCAGCACACCTTCAACCAGAGAGGAGAAACTAATCGGTGAAATCAGTCTGTAATATGTTTATTATCAGAAATACTGAGGCAGGTAAACACCCTATCCTGTGTGCAAGTGGTTTCCTGTGATGCTTCGCTGACCCCCCCAAGGGAAAATGTGCCTTTTTGCCCCCCTCTTTACCAGAGCCACAGAGCAGCACAGAATCAGTATCTAGCTCAAGGACATTTCCACAGACATTTCCACTGGGGTGTTTTCTGTGCTTGTTGCTTGTTTTCTGTGGTGATATTTGGACTGTCCTGTTGGGGCAGCAGGGTGGCGTAGTGAGAAGGTACACCACCCTTCAATACACACAATGACTGGGTAATCATTTTGACATGCTTTGTTTGGTAATGCACTACGAGTCTATTATGTCAATACAACTGTCAATCATCTGAACTGGGTAACATGGCTACATGTTGTTGCTGCTGACTAGCCATGGCTAGCAGTAAGCGGACGTCGTCAGGTAACCTTTTCAGCTCAGGACAGGAGAAATGGCCCAACACAGAGCAGGATGAGAGGGAGACACAGAGCAAGGTGAAAAATATGAGTCATTGGTGAAGAGAAAGTGACAGGCTTTTAACCGACAGTATGACGAGTCTAGCCTCCCTGCTCTGGTCACCTTTTCATTTCTGAATTGATTTTTAAGATTTTACTGATCACTTTTAAGGCAGCTTGTATATTTACATCAGTAGTGATTTTGACTATTTTATGCTTTTGTCTTATTGCTTCTAAGTTTGTTGTTATATGGTGATCTGTATTTTTGCCTTAATTTTATTGTTTTTACACTCTTGTTTTACCTTGTTAATGAAAAGCACTTTGTAGCTCTGTTTGGAAAGGTGCTATACAAATAAATTATTATGATCTAGTGCCGTGGTCACATGGTCTCCAACCATGTGCCATCGAGAGCCATGTGTAGGTTTTCACTCACCCAGCTGATTTCACTGAATTGTTCCTCCTCTCCGGTTGAAGGTATCCATGACTCTCAATGGCACATGATTGGAGACTACTGACATACTGAATCACCAAATAGTGGCGTCCTGTGAGAGCACTGTTTTCCTAGGACAATTTGCTGTGCACTTGGATGGTCTGGCAGTCTTTAGATCACGTCAGCTATGTAGAGACTTAACAACTTCATCAAGTCGCTCACTGATGTATTCTTCTGTGTGTGTCACTGGAGTTCAAGGGGGGGTCAGTGGCCTCAGAGGTAATGCATTGGACTAATCAATCTGATTGATCAGTGTCATGGCCTTATGTCATGTAGGATACTCTGCAGCGTCAGGGATTACGCTAATGCACTGAACCTGTCCACTTTAATGACCAGGTAATGCTTTCCTGAGGTGGATAACTCATAATAGATTTGATGGTTGTTGTGAAAGCCCAAGTGGATGCTATATTTCCCTGCAGTGGGGGACATTCAGTTATTGAACTAAGGCAATGGATGGGAGGGATAGGATGAATGAATCAGGTGAGTCCCTGAGTAGAGAAATTAGTCTTTCATTCATCCAAACATTTTCTTTGGTCATGTCTCCACTACATTTCCCTTGATGGGTATTGGCCCTTATTTATCAAGTGAGTGTACAAGTCAGTTTGACCTTAAAACGTAGATGCAAGAACACACAATTACCAGATAGCCCAATTTATTATTTCTCACACCACCGCCTGTACCAAAACCTTCAGTAACTGACAATTTGATTTGATGGCTACTGGCTACTTCAAACAGCTTCATTTGATTTTTTTTTTTTCAGTTTTGATTCTTCTGTTGTTGTTTTGCTGTGGTATTGTTCTGGTATCAAAACCATGATGTGCCACATAGGTTTAACTGCAGGGATCTGTCATGTGGGTGTGTTCTTGTCACTGTGGATCCTGCTTTGACTTTATGGCAATTTCAATGATTGCGGGGGAAAAAGAGGGCTGTTGTGTCCCTCCAGTAGACAACTGTGGAATTGGTTGAACCCAGGGCAGTTAGCCATGCATCATCACATTTACTAATACACAGGATCTGATGTAACTATCCCTTCAGATATTTACACTGGCTTGGATGTTGGAGGAAAAGTGGATGTGGGTGAGAGAGTGTATGCTTCTCATTGAATTTAGGCCCACAGCTCAACTCTGCAGGAGAAACTAGCAGAAAATAAATGTACATACCATAATTGAAAGAAGCAACATCTGCATGTACTGATGATATAGTGTTCAACTTAAACAACATTGTTTCAAAAACTGCTTCAACCTTTATTTGTCCATGGAAAGTTTGCAGAGCATGCATACACTTTTTCAGCAGCACCTTGGTGGAGTGACTAAGACAGGAGTTATATCATATGATAGCAGGGCTATGGTAGCAGGACAGGTAGTGTAGATGACTTCACATCTGTGATAGGTCCAGGAAGTACCCCCTATAAACCTTTTTTAACCTTGATAACATTTCCCTTTTAACACACCGCCTTCCTCTGAGCGATTAATGTTTCTTTTTCCTCGGATTTTCTGTTTGAGTTTGAGTTTCTCTAGGCTCTTTTCTTTGTCTGTTCAGCCATGTTTGCTATCGCTGCACATGCTAACTAGCCAGTTCTTCTTCAGGTGATTCCAAACAAACCGCTGTTGTTGCTTCCGTGAAAGTAAAATGTAAAATGCATCACTTCCCGTGCGGCAGAGATCTGCCCTCTCATAGGTGTTAAGAACAGCAAATGAAGTCGATATTGGTTGAGTCACTATTGTGTGGTATCAATTGGCGATAGAGAGTAGCAAAACAGATATTTATTTATATGAAAATGTTACGGAAATTATACTTTAAATTTAGCGTGTGGCCATGTTGATAACATATCAAGCAAATTATAAATTGTGCTACAAGATTGATTACTGCTGACTTTCAGAACAGAATGACTGGACACCACTGGTCTGCTTTTGATGAGACTTGGAGTTATGATGCATTTTGGCAAAGTGTTCTGGGGTTTAATAACATTACACTGATTGGGCTGATGGGGGCGCTATAATTACAGGTCAAAATCTCAACTAACTGCTACACTACCAGTCTGAGCTTGATGAAACTTGAAGGGATGATGCGTCTTGTTACTGATCGGCCCAAGGGGCGCCTGCATCATCAGTAGGGGACGACATGGATACTTTGCTTTGTAAATTTGTTGAGGGGGTTGCTCTACGAATTCCTCTAACCACTCCCTCACCCTGTCCAGGTGGTGAGCTTTGCCAGCCTGAAGTACGACCGCTCCTACAACTGGATGGTGTTGTGCGTGCTGTGGTGCTCC
Source organism: Monocentris japonica (assembly GCA_900323365.1). NCBI lineage: Eukaryota > Metazoa > Chordata > Actinopteri > Trachichthyiformes > Monocentridae > Monocentris > Monocentris japonica. The sequence continues at coordinate 6,153 of OOFE01036034.1, read as the reverse complement.
ATCGCCCAGTCCATCCTGCTGCCCATGTTCCTGTGGGCGTGTGACCGCTATCGGGCAGACATCCGCATGGTGTGGGAGAAGTGCGTGGCCATCATGTCCAACGACGACGTGGACGAAGGTAAAGGCGTCTCCCTCCCATCCCGTCCCCTTCTCCCTCCTCTCCACCACAATATGTGAATACGGCTGATTCCCATTCCCTAAGACAGTTCAGTTTGGATTACTGAGTACAGCTGTCTCTCATTGACAGAAGCAAGAGAGAAGAATTTGTCCTGCCGCGTGGTCTGAGAGGACATGCGGATGTACAGCTCCGTGAATTGGCAAAGATTACATGACATCACAGTCATTTAGCAGACGCTTTTATCCAAAGCGACTTACAAGTTACAGTTTACACTATGTGGGGATCGAACCCACGATGGGATGGGACTGTGGCAGCAGGCCTTCCCAGGATGATCTGATATATTTAGGGAATGTTCCAAATTTATAGAGCTGCAGTATAACTAGTAAACTAAACACAAAAAGTGTGAGTTCACAAAATCAGCCTGCCAGCTTCAGGAAGTGCATCCTAGTGACATTACAGACTAACCGTGGCTTGCTGGATTCTAGTGTTTGGAGAGAGAGAATTGTTCATTTTTACAAGTATCGATTGGACTGTCTTAGGCCATTGGAATTACACTTGTGACTTGTCAAATTGAATAGTATTGTCTTTTGACCTTACCCAGGGAGTAGTAGTGTAGGTGAGATTGAAGGTCGCAGTAATGCAGGGAGGGGCCAGAGTTTAGAGTTAGTCTAGAAAATGTGGGGGACTTTGGAAAGCAGTCCAAGCTCTATCAAACCGAAGGTCTGATGGAGGTCTCCAACCCTGCCACCTCTGATTGAGTTTATTGGCTCAGAGGTGAATCAACTTACATTCAGTTTCTGCATCAGCAACTGAGTTCATTGTACCAACTTCATTCTAATATATAACTGAGAGGAGGTCTGAAAATAACCACGTTTACCTCTAAGATAAACCGATTGGTGTCTACTTAGACCTTGATATTATTTGAAGGAGCCTGTGTATTGCAATGTACCAGATATCTATTTGAAGTCATTGATCCAGCTTATTACTCCTCTATTGTGGAATGCAGACACTTCAATAACAACGGAGCAAATTGGGCCTTTTTCCACACCAGGGCTACAAAAATAACAAAGGACTGAAAACAGTTTAGTGGAACTACAGAGCAGAAGACAAATTGTTGCCATTGGCACGAAGATGCAACAGAATGAGCACGTTCACATGCACACCGATACCCTGAGAGTAATCAGCTTAAGGCAATATTTCGATTACAACGTTTACTTGGTTTGAAGTAAAACAAACGGGGTTACACAGATCCACTGCACCGCACCATGTTGTTTTCTTTATAACAACATCCGACTTCCTGCATTTGGTGACATTTGACTCGCACAATTTGGAAAAAAAATAAAACAAAAGAAATTTGACAAATAAATTGAAGAGGTTATGACCTTACTCTGTCAGATAACTGCGCTTACATGACAATTTCAATTTGGAGTATTACCTTAACTGGCTTAACATTGAATTGTTACTGTGCATGTAAACATACTCAAAGACATACAAAGACATTTGTGGCAGATTGAGAGACATGAATTAGTAATAAGCCCTGGTTGGCCCTGTTTGGCCCTGGTTGGCCCTGTTTGGCCCTGTAGTGGAAATTCAGCCCCTCTCTCCAGGGACAGACTTGGTGAGACCTTACTAGGAGAACAAAGGTTTTGCCTGTTTGTACTCGTTTCTTAAGAAATTAGAACATGTCGCTTCTTTTGAACTGTCATATTACATTCTGCTGCAGTTTGAAGTCTTCGATAAGCGGTCAAATGTTATCATGTGACCTATCATGTGACCTTTTTTCGTCAGGAGTGTCTGTCAATCATAATAAGTTTATATATTAGAATATATTTTGCCGTGTTTTTGTTAGTGGTGTGCACTTCACAAAATGCTTTGCTTTACCATGCTATCAGACTGATGTCATGACAAAAAATAGAAAAACAACTTTGGAGGATATCGCTGGAAAAGGACATACTTTCCCTGAAGCCTTTTTTACTTTTTTCACTTCAATGCGTTCAAACTGGGCAATCTTCCTCTAGAATGCCCTGGCATGAGAGGATGATAAAATAAATGGGGAAGGCTTGTTAGGACCCAGGGTGAAACTGGAACAATTGCACTAAAACTGAAAAGCACTTTCATGTCATTATGATGGTCATATTTCCCTCTAGTCACAAAGGGATATAACCCACGGAGCTGTGTTTTTTTTTCCTAACTTGTGTGTTATACACGCCTACCTTATGGTCAGATTGTAGCGGTTTAACAAACAATAAAATATCTTTTAGGGCAGAATTCATACCCATTAAATTGCATTGAGTAAATATTTGACCAATAATAACAGATAAAAGTGGATGGATCTCTTTCATCCCGGAAACCAGAACGTATTCCATAGGGGTCCAAAATGAAACATTTCGCCAAGGAATCACAGACACTTCCACCAATTTTGGTCCCAAAATTAGGTCACATGATAATCATATAAAAGGTTCATGGATTCGGTTCAGAAAACAATTGGCATATGTTCTCAAAAGAATTGTTAACACTGTTAACGCAGCTGCCTTTTTTTCTAATGCCAGTGTTTAAACTCAACCCAGTACCCCATCTCTCCTGTTTTCTAACCCTCCGAACCATTTGATCCCCTCCCTCCTGACACCCCCCCTGCTAACCGCTCACTGTCTAGCAGGAGGCATAAAACACCTCAGGGCAGTCCACATTCTGTGTGATAATTAACACTGCCAGTTCTCTGCTTCTTTCCAGAGGGCTTGCCATGTATAACTCAGCACAGTTGTATGTATATGGATTGTTTCCTGTTTTTTTCTAAAGCTACTGACTTGCATGCCAAGCTGCCTGTGCAAATAGCTATTGTCATCCTTCATCCCTTTTGGCCAACATTTTCCTCAAGAGCAGCATTTTTCACCCAACCTCCAATTGACCACTAATGAACGTGAATGCAGTAATTTGGAAAATCAGTTTGATTGATGAGATATTTGTACAATGATCCCACTTGAAATTGTTGGTACGATTTTGCAGTTTATGACTCCCCGTTAAGCCCCGGGCTTTCAATCTCTTAATTTCAAATTCTTAATGTAACTCTTTGGCAGGGTCTCTGAATTTAGAACCAAATTGGGGCTTTTTTCATCCCCTTACTAAATGTTTAAATTCCTGATAATTTGTTGAACAGCCCTTTTTTGATCCCTAAACTCAAAATTTCCCCCTAAACCCCAAATTTCTGAGCGGACCCACAGGAAAAGACATCAAAACCAGAGAACAATTGAACTTGTCTCTCTTATCTATTCGTCTGTCTGTCTGTCTGTCTTGTGTATCTGAGTCCGTTGCTCTCTAATCCTGACGCTCGTGCTTTTCTGCACTTTGCAGAAAACAGCCAAGATGGAGGAATTCATGCCGACTTAATATATGACAGACCATATGACTATAGCTCAGCGCCTGAAATCGTGACGGTAGACCGTATTGCCAAGTATGAATTCTCAACCTTAGAAAGGGGGGTTCCGCAAGGGTATCCATTGAGGGAACTACAGGAAGATAAAATGCAGTATTTGCAGGTATATTTCTATTGATTTTCTTCATTTCTTTTACTTGATCAATTGAACTATTTTTCAATGACACTTTATTGCTAATGTGCATGGTGAATTGGCGTTGTGGGCCTGTACAGTATCTGGTCTTGTTTGATCTTTCTGGAATCATCTGACATTTTGTGATATGTTATATTTCCCAGATATGACTTCTTTTTTACGTGAGTCAAAAATATATTCTGGCTGACTAATATTTGGCAAATATGACCATCAGTAGTTCCACCATCATATTAGATGTGCTTTATTTATCAACCAGTATTTTTTTGCCATGGACCCACAAAGTTTTTACTGCCTTTTTTCTATTAAAAGAGGGTAAGAGATAAGTAACTGACTTACCTTCTACATTTCAGGGAGCCTACAGCCTTTCAGGAAAAGCAATACAAACACCTGCTCACGCTCTACCCAAAAGCATTGTGTCCATTGGATCCAACATCCAAGCCAGTCAGTTGCAGAGCTGTGAAATGCTCCTCTTCAGCCTGCATTAACCCCAAAGCTTGTTTCCAACATGCAGCCTTCTAGGGCAATTCAACAAAAGCCTATTTCCTGTTTTGGTGCTAACACTGACTTTAGCAGTCACTCAATAAACTACAAATTCTGGCTCAGAATCCGCTAGCAAACAGCATGTTTTAAACACTCGCAGTCCTTTCCACTCAAGGGCTAAAAAGAGCTTAGTAAAAAGCCTGACGCTTAAAACATGCTGATGGAACATTTAGTCAAAAATCATTTGCTGGACTTGGCCTGGAAGACTGGATGTGGAGATGTAACTTTAGAATCAACTTCGTCTCAACCCACACAGCCTTAACTTACACTCACCCCCTGCAAATCATCTTACCACTGTGTCATCTTTGTCATAGACAACAACCCAACAAGGGCTTCAGTTTCTGCAGCCCAAATAGTTGACAGTCAATGGAATGATTTGCTTATAGAATATTAGAAAACCTTTGAAGTGATTTTGATATAAGACCCCGATTTAAAACTCCAGTTATCCAGCATTGTGCAATCACTTACTGACATTTCATAGAAAGAAGAATCCTCCCTCTGGATTGGATCTCCATTCCAGTTGACTTTTTAACAAGCCTTGAAACAGAGATGTATACAGTAGCTATCACTTCCATCACATCAGAGCATTACTCCGCTCACCAGTTGTCTTCCCTGCACCTCTTCGCATCACAGTCATGTTATGTGAGTGTACAGTAATATGTGTCTGTGTTGTTCCTTGTTGCATAGATGTAACGGTGAAACAAATAAGCTGCATGTTTGATCTCAATTAAAAAGATGATCTGAACTCTGATACAATCATTTAATCTTACTGCTGGAAGGGTTAAAGGGTTAAAGCCTCAACAAATCCCTTCAGATCTTTGTAAAGTAGCGCCTCCATTTAAGAACTGCCGTGGCACTTCTCAAGTGGCTTGACTGCAGAATAAAGCCTCTTATCATTTGACCCGTTATGTGACTGTTTCTCTCCCATCCTGCCCGGTTTGTCCCGCATCCTCATCCATTCTAATGCTTTTGCTGCCCTCTGCTGTGCAGCCTCCCTCAACCCTCACACTCAACGCTACTGTATAGTCTGCTGTCTCATTTCTCTGCATTTTCAAAAAGCCGCCACAGGGGGGCAGTCTGATATCAGTCTTGTGCCTCTTGACACCACCTTGACAAACCCTATCTCTCTCGTATAGTTGTCAGAACAAAGTGGAATGTGAGTATAACATTTAGGGAACTATCAAGCCTATGCAGTCAGTATTCAACTCCAAACGATGGAGTTGAATACTAGTTCTAATCACAACCCTGTAGATTTATCTTATATGTTAAAATGCTTTTACTTACAAGTCTGGATTTTTTTTTTTAATGTAGATTAGAAAATAGCAATCAATACCTTGGACACGAGACTTAAATGTGCTACATGTAGGATTATTTTCTGACTCCGCATTACAATTAAAAATGCATTCACTTCTGACACCACGTTTTGTATTTGAAGCAGGTTGTTTCTCCTCTCTACCTGTTCAAAGTATTTCCTACCAGTGGAATTTCATGATATACAGTATCAACCCGAATGAACGCACGAAGCAGCTCACTGGGGCTACTGCTTAGTGACGTGCAAATCATTTTTATTGCTAAAATCACAATGTAGCACCACAGTACATTGGGCAGCTATTTAACCACAACGAGATCCTACGTGTAGTACACTTAAGCTCCAATATGTATCGGTGTTACATTATGTTACTTAACGTGCAGTGTAATGTAACTTAACGTGCAGTGCCACAATGCTGATTGATTCTGTATTGCTGTGGATTGTGAGTGAATGTCGTGGAAGCTTAAAGGTAGCTTGTCGACTGAACGGCTGGCTCTGTGTCTTGCGTCCAGGTGCCCCCTACAAGAAGATACTCCCACGACGAAACCGACATGTGGACCAGCGACCAGATCCCCTCCTACCTACACCGCTGGGGCTCCACCGAGGACATGATGGCGACGGCC
>OOFE01036031.1:25431-37698 GCA_900323365.1 Monocentris japonica | reverse complement strand
GAGTGGAGGCTTACATCTTTCCGAGACAGTTCTCAGTGTTTAATCCAACGCTACATGACATCGGTAATAATGAAGTGCACACACACACACACACACACACACACGCACACACACAAATACCACTGACTCACGTAAACTAGTGTACCCCCTGCCTATACAGAAACACACAAACCTACACAAGACTCCATTCTGCGTGCACAGCTGTGCGTCACACAACAGCTGTGTCCATGTGCTCCCCGCATGAACACACACACACACACACACACACACAGAGACAGAGTTTTGGGTGCGGCTGTTTCTTAGAGCCATGGAGTCGCCAAGTCTAGCACTTGCTTTATTATTTCAACTCTTCTTTTCATTGTTTCTTTGCCTCATATTGTAACACTGCATTTCTACTTTAACCGTGACAGTTCTGGTCAAACTGAAGAAGGAGAATGGCCGCTGTGTGAGGAGAACCCAGTTCATACGACCCATATGTCTCCCGGACCAAAACTTGACCTTCCCCGATGACTATTGCTGTACTATTAGCGGCTGGGGACACATGCATGAGAGTAAGTGACGGTGAAATGGTCACACCTCTACGTCATTTTAGTACCGTCAAGTGCTGAATCCTTGTTTGACTGCCAGACTGATACACATACTTAATACCTATGCTTCTCTGAATGGATACCAATAATCCTATATATCCTACATCCTATTGTATTTAACGATTTCTTTGTTGATGCATTAAACTGCCTCAGAATATACAGAGCATTTTCAGAGTGTGTGTGTGTGCATTTCAGTGTGAACCTCCAGTCCTGAGGGGTGCAGATAATGCTACTGTGTTCTCTCAAGTGGGGCATTTGCTCCATATAATGACAACCATGTGCTTTGCTTCACAGAGGCAAAGGAATACTCTAACCTGCAGGAGGCTGGAGTGAGACTGTTTCCCCATGAGAATTGCAGGAAACCAGAGGTCTATGGCAACCACGTCACCGCCAACATGCTGTGTGCTGGGATCAACCACTGTGTAGATGCATGCCAGGTAGGAGAGGGCTTCCTGCTTCAGTGTACATGTGAGGCAGAGGGTGAATATCACATCCAAGAATGCCAAGTCGATACTCGTGTCCTTGTGGAGAACGATCTTGGAGAGATCTTGGAGAGATCTTGGAGAGAACAAACTCATCAAAGCACCCTTACAGTTGAGAAGCGCTTGATGTCGTGCGATCGATTAAGACGCATGGCTGTTCATTTTGCCGTCTGTTTTAGCTGGCTCTGTACTGTAGACTGTTGCACCGTTTGGACGTGATGCGTCATTCTCGCAGTGAGCCTTGGGTCTTTCCGCTCGCTCTCGTTTGCCAAGTCACCATATGATGCATCCTTGGTTTGCAAGTAAATTTCTGGGATTTTTATCCATCCTTCAACCTTGCGTTCTTTTGATTTGGAATCGTACTTTGGCCATTACATATTACGCGTCATGAAGGACACAAAAACACATACTGAGGAAGACAGCAGCCCCGTTTCATAACTCATTTTAACACGCCCTCTTCCACTTCCCGTGTCTTTCTCTATAGAAAGTTCACTTGAATTATCAGAGTAATAGAACGACACGGGGAATTCCCCCAGTGGAAGTGGATGAGGTGATTGTTAAGATGCTGTTCAGATGATTAATGAAAGATCTTTAGAGATATCTGCAGTGCCTCACTATCCACTCACACCACCATGTGAAACATTTAGGATCCTTTCTCTCAAAGGAAATGTCACGGTTAACGATGTTTACCTCTTACGGTGTAATGACACAAATTCTGAGGGCAGAATGCAATCTTAGGTTTGTAATGTATTAGATTTCAAGTGTGTGACTCAACTGTTGGTGTGTCTTTGCTTTCATCTGTGTGTTTGTGTGTGTGTGTGTGTGTGTGTGTGTGTGTGTGGTGTCTCAGGGTGACTCTGGAGGCCCTCTGGCTTGCGCAAAGGATGACGTCAGCTTCCTGTATGGGATCATCAGCTGGGGAGAGGGCTGCGGCCGCTCTGGGAAACCTGGTGTCTACACTAAAGTGGTTAACTATATCAACTGGATCAACTCAGTTATCAAACGCAAACCCAAGTCTTCATGAATGGACACTAACTTGAATATATATGGGATATTTTAGCCTTTTTTTACTGTAATGACTGTGGAAGTAAATATTTTTTTTACTGTGAAAGATTTTGTGACTGAATAAACCTTAACTGACTTGATTGATCTTTGAGTTTCTTGCATATGCTATACCATACAATAAAGTGTCTTTGGATTGTTAAAGTTTTTTTTGTGAAACTTAAGCCTCTGTTTCAAAATGCCTGAGAATAATTAAACAGCACTGTAACTTAAATTAGTAATAAATAAATAATAAGGCAAGTGATATGGATTAAAATAATCCATTTCTAGACCCATATGGAAAAAAAAATAGAGACATATTTCAAATATTTGTAGTATTAATAAATCCTTAAATGTTTAATATTATCAATTGAATATTGAATTATTTTGTTAAAAAGACTAAATTTATTAAAAATTGTATACCTACTTTTGAAACACCTGGTAAATTTCCAGTGGCCTAAAATCTATTTGATTCCATCTACATGTGCAAATATATATTTTTGTCCCATTTTTGTGTAATTTCATTTCTACCATAGTTTGAATTACTCTATATGTGATGTTTTTGGCCGGTTTTTGTATATTTTAAAACAAATACTGAAGTACATGTGAAATGTATTTTTTGTGGTATGGGGATCTTGTGTTTTTTTTCTCAAATTGCTTTTGTTGTGGTAGCAACTGTTGGCCAGCACGGTAGGCTGGTACATACTAGTTAGTACATACTAGTGTTGGCCGGGGGAGTGTGCGCCCCTCAAGCAGGGCTGCTATTTTGAAAGTGACCCCTCATTCAGACAGCGACCGAGCAGCTGTCAGGAACCATGACTGAAGATGACGGATTCTGTTGTCGTGGAGGGATATGTCAAATTCAGAGATGGAAAAAAGGTGTTTTTATCACGGGAAACATTTCTGACACGCATTACAGAACTACTTCAGCGCACGTTTATTTGTGCCTAAAAGAGTTTGTCTTTTCTTTTTTCTTGTGTCTTCTACAGTGGAAAGCTAGGTGGGTCGTGCTCCGCAAGCCATCGCCTGTAGCAGGTAACCCTCACGCTCGTCTGCTGGGAAAGCCTCGCTCGGTTTTTTACCCGTTTGACTTTGTTTTGTGTCTTTAGCTTCTCCTACCCTACGTTGCGCAGTAGCATGTTGCAGAGCAGCGGAGGGAGACTAGCAGACGAAAGTGAATGCTCCAGATGCTATTCCGCATGCCATGAAATGAATATTTTCCAGTTGCATGGACCCCCCCCCTCCGCTTGCCTTGATAGGGCCTGGTTTCATGTTCTCATTCAGAACTTAGGCCCAGTCCTGAAAGTTCATGCGCTCAACACTGGTAGTCCAAGCCTTGCTGTATTTTTACATGCGCGTGCGTGTGCTCTTAGGTTATAAAGTGAGGTCTATAAATGAAGTAAACTGACTGGTTTTAACAAATAATGATGTCACGACTGTTCTATTTTTGATATGTCATTCAGTCAGATTGGCTGAGGAGTTCTTGATGAATTGGCTTCACACTGAATGTGTCATATTATGAATCCTAGTTAAGTGAACTCCCATTTTGTGGCACATCTGCAGGAACCTGTTCAATTTCTAGGACACTGAAGGTTGCCAACTCCTTGAAAGACAGTTACATGGACTTATACCTCCAGAGGCGTTATATAGAGAGGCATGGCCCTTCATTCTGCTCCATTGTATTCTATGCAACTGAGGTTGAACCTGGTGAAGTGGCCTGAAGGAGCCACACTAGGCCTGGTGTGTATTGATTTCTCTCCGTGCCTGGTGGTGCGACGGTGTAACATTCCACAGGTTAGGCCTACGTTGTGTGCTGCTCCTCTTCAAACCTTTGATGTCAGTGTTATCACAGCTGTCTATGCTCATGCCTCAGTTATGTGTATGAGTTGTGTGCGTATGTGTGTGTGTGTGTGTGTGTGGGAGAGAGAGAGAGAGAGGGCATCTTGTTTTGTCAGTTGACACTGATTGTTCGAAGGTGCCAAAAGACTAGAGGACACTAAAGTGGCTACTGTCTGTTAGAAAACATCTGACATCGGCTACTGGAGGCAGTATAACTCATTCACTTTGAATTCCTACTGCAATTTTGTACTCAGGTCAAGGGAATTATTATGACTAAAACCTAGAAAACTGTAATGTTTGATTGTATCAGTTTACTGGGAGATGTGAAGCTTGTGATGTATTACGACTTTATGCAGCAGTATAAATTGATTTTCTCTCCCATTGAGAGGCCAGGGCTGATTTCATCGCAAAACTTTTGAGTAATTTTATATATAATTTTGTTGAAAAGCTCCTACGCTCTCATCTGTCCTCTCTTTTCATTGCCCAGGCAAGGCTATAGCAGGCCATTTTTCCTAGTTAGAGAGCATATATGGAATGACTCTTGTAGCTCCACACATACAACTTTCACCGTTACTATCTCTTCTACAGACACAAGAGACACGCTGCACAGCCTTGCTGTGGCATTCAACTTCAAAGCATTTGAAAACCGCATTTTCTCTGCCTTTGTCTTCCCTCTTGCCTGCATTTTGACACCTCCAGATTGCCTTGTGCTGCTGGTTTTTAAAGACAAGTCAGACAAAGCCCAGGGCCATAGAGAGAGGGCCAGTGTCACCTTGGAGGACATCTGTGGGCTGGAGACAGGACAGTGGTATGAGGGTGTGGGCTGCACTCTGGCCGTCCTCTGCCTCAACCAGGCTGCGGTGCTGGGCTTCGACAGCAAAGAGGCCCTGCAGGCGTGGGACATCCGCATACGATACAGCCTTGGAGAAGGTCAGTACTTTTGTCCTGTCAGTTCTGTTTCACCGCTCTGCTACAAAGTTTCAGTATTTTTTCAGGGTTATTACAACGTTGTGGTGCACGTGTTGCATGCTTGGGTTATTTTGGTGCTGTGGCACCAGGTGTTGCGGTTGTGCTGCTCCTTCAGGAATGTAGATTTTGTCAATAGAACAAAAATTCCCCACAAATATAGTAAAAGCCAGCCGTTTAAAAACCAAACAACTTAAAAAAAAAAGCACGGACTGACTCTAATTAAAGCACTTAAAACACATAATCTGATCTGTTGCAAGCTCATTTTTTATCAACTTTTGAATTTTACTGCGAGTAAACAAAGAGCACTTAAAGAACTGCCTGCCAATTTCCAAAAAGCTACGAAAAAGTTGTGGAAAAAGCATTTTTAGTCAAGTGATGAGATGTTTGGAGGGATTTTTGATTATTTGATAGAGATGCTATTTTGAGGAGGTTGCAACATGCTGCTGACTCTCTTGGAACTGTTTTTATTGGGGCTGCGAATGATACTCTGAAATGCTGTTGGCCTTGTAGGCATCTGCAATAAAAAATAATACAAACAAGTGAGCAGTGCTGTCCAATAGCCTAATGAAATTTAGAGGTATGTGGCAAAGAACAGCTTCTACATCGATATAAAAGTCATGGATCCAAAGTATCAACGGCAATAATAAAAGTACAGAATCAAATGCTGGTTTAGTGCAGAGCTACCAAGAGCCACTGGTGGACATACTGTGATCAGTTTGCACAAAAAGCCTCTGGGTCGATCCTCTTTTCTGCACTGGTCCCCTCACAAATGAGTTTAATGTACTAATAGAAATATTGGACTGCTCAGCTGCTGGCTACAGTCCCGTTGAATTTTAAAGAGGTTAGTAATCATGGTGGTAAGAGACCTGATGGTGTGGAGTAGGACAAGGTGTTATAGACAACAAGTTGCAGCTGTGCATGCGAGTGTGTGTGTGTGTGTGTGGGCGTGCACATGCTTGCGTGGTCCTAATAGTAATACCACAGAGTGGAGTGTGGCCAGGCCTGCAGAAATGTCACCTGCCAGTCTGTGGGCTGAGGGCCACTATGTGTAGGCGCGTTTGTTTTGATCTGTAACACCATATGAATCTTTCTCAAACTGAGTGATGACAAGACGCCGCCGGCCGACATTTTCTCAACGTTTACTCCCCTCAGTCTCACCTGCCAGAGTTTATTCACCATGGTAGGAGTCATTGATTTACTGTACGTACGGCTACAGACGACTCAATGCACTTTCTGAGCAAAACTCCCATCAGGGCGACTCGGTTTCAGGGTAAATGTGTGGGCATAGGCACTGACTCACACACTCACACGAAGAGACCAGAGGTGTGTGCACGCAAGGACACACACACGCACACAGACAAAAGCATGCATGAAAGTGTCTTTGCTCACACACACTCTCAGACACACACTCAGACTCACACTCCATGCTCACACCACACTCACTAATGTGACGTGCATCTTCTGGGCCCAGGCCGGCGTTGCTCTTTTCTTATTAGCAACAATATTGACTCAATTACGCAGATATTTATGACAGGCTTTGATTGATTGTGTTGGGCTTTAGATCTGAGCCTGTTATGCTCAGAGCTCAGCTCACTGATCTCATTCTTTGTGTGCAGCTGCTCTTCCTGCCATTTATTTCTGAATTCAATCAAATCCATGCTGAAGTAATCATCTTTACACGTAATAGTGTTTTCTCTCCCTTTTAAAGCATAACTCCGACCATTTTTCAACCTGGACTCTATTTTTTTCTCTATCTTTTTCCATCATACCGATCGATTCTGACCAAAGTGTTGCTTGCCAGGGTGCGCAGCTCTCCAATGCAGTCCTACAGCGCCAATGGACTCCAAAAGCATTCATCACATTGATTGCATGTCAGTAAACAGATGTAAATGAAAATGATCAAGTCATGCCTTTCTCTTTCTGCTCCTCACATTGTTGTTGCATTCATTGGGAAGAATTTGATTTCCAGTCATTTTGATGAAGTCAGTCATCTAAGTTGCTTTTGTTGTTGTGTTTCCAATTTCTTTCTTCCCGCAGTTCACAGATTTAGTGTTGGCGTCTTACCAGGGACCAAGTTGGAGAGTGGACCTGCAACTCTTCATTTGTGCAACAACTTACTGGCTCTAGCCAGGGACGCCCCCCCTGTTATTATCGGCCATTGGAACCTTCCAGACCTACGCAGATATGGGCCTGTTCCAAATGGATTTGTGTTTGAGGGGGGAACACGATGTGGTTACTGTAAGTCATATGCTCTTTCTGTTTGGACTAAGTTAGGCATTTAGCTGTCATGTGGCTCCATAAAATGACATTTTCTTCTTAGCAGATGGACCATAAAGGTTAATTGGTAATTGGTGGAACGGAACACATGTATTTGTTAAGCTTGAATGAAACCAAGGAAACCAAACAGGTATTTGGCAAAAAATGTTATTGTCATTGTGATTATTTGTGGACACCAGGTAAACAGAGGTAGACGTTTGGCTGTTGTGTGTTCAGACAAAGAAAAACCTACCTAAGACCACGAACCATCATGGTGGAGCTCTTATTTTCAGCCGGAATAGCCGGAATCTCTGTAAACGGATCCCGAACAAGAGGGCAATCCTACAACAAAGGGGAGGTGCAGAGACAACATATAACCTACGATTGCTCACACTGACCATGACCTGATCATTCAATGAAGGCAAAGCACGTCAATCAAAGATTGGGCACAGAGCCTTGCAGAAACCCCAGAGGCTGTTCTAACGATAACAGAGCCAATCTGTAGAAATCTCTTTGATTGATGGGTGCTGTTATTGTAACTATTCTAGTCTCTCAAATATCGTCACATTAAGAGTCTTTAGTCACATTGGTTTGCATTATTAGTGGCTCATTGAATCATCAGGGACTATACGAGCCACATTTTGCTTCTGTCTTTCTCTTAACGGACCAAATAATAATGTGCTGTAACTCAAGATGATCCATTTGTTACATTTATTCAACAGTGCGTGTGAGAGCGAGGCTCCTTCCCCTGACTGTCCCAGTACAATGTTGTAATGTCAAACTTTGAAGAAATGCCCTAGAGCCAATTAGAAACTTATTATTTGATGATATTGGGGAAAGAAGCCAAGAGATGTCACAGCTACTAGCGAGAGCAGCGGTAGTGATCATTACAGTGTGGAGCCAGTAAATGGATGCTCATCTGTTAAATGTGTTGAGGCGGGATTTCGGGGTGATAAGGGAGATTTGAAGAAATTATTTTTTATTGTTTGTATAAATCTGACCCAACCGGTCAAGTTCAAGTTTTTATTGTTTTAGGTTGCATCGCCTTAATTTTGAGGTCAGTAACAATTAAAATAGACCGGACTTGTTTCTAGTTCAAGCGATAGCAATACTATAAAAATTGTCTGCAGAAATAACGTGCTGGCCGTTAGTATGCAGAGGCAATTCATTGTCCTTCACAGGCTGTTTCTGAGATAAGGATTGTGTGGATGATTGATTCCTCCTGCAGTGCAGTAATGACTGCTTGAGGACAGATAGTTTTGATCATTCTCATAGCTGTCTATAACATTCGGTTGATGGATAATTTATCAAGTGTTGAAAAATCTCTGGGTGCCCATTTGTAAGATATATTTATTATATTTACGTTGAATACAGTCTCGTGGTGCATCCACTTCGCTGATTCAGCCTAATACATATAATGCATATGGTTCCTTATGATTCATTTCATCCCTGGGAAACTCAATGCTTTTCTTTGAGAGCGTGAGGATGAGTTTGGCATTTGGTGGATTTAAATTGTTCTGCCGCCGTGGATATTTTCTTCTACAGCTGATTCTTCTGCGTGACGCTCCCGGTGCCAACTGGCATCTCTCGGTGCAGAGAACATCAGTGTCAGCATTAGGATTAGAGGGTTGAACTGAGTCACTGGATGCGTTTTTCTCTCTCTGCTTGTAGATCTGGTTTCCCCTCAGGCAGATGCATTGAGAAGATGCTCAGTGGAGTTTTATGAAACAAAAAAATGAGCCAGATGGTTTTTTTAATCCTTGCCAGAAGGGCAAACATCTCCATGTGCAGATGTCACTAAGACACTGTAGGATTTATATTAGGTCCTCCTTAAACAACTTATGTCTGAAATGCATGTGGCAGTAACCTTTATAGGCCAGCTGACGGCCTGTAAGTTGCTCCTGCTCGGTTTCATTGCAGTTGCTTTTTCCAGTTCACATTTCTCTGCAATTCAAGTTGATTGTGGAATTGTTTCACTAGTTAAATCCCTTGTCTCTTGATAAGGTAAGATCCTCATATTGTTTGTTGCACTTCTTCTTATAAGTGGTCTTAATCCTTTGCTGTGGCTGTAACGCAGTGGGCCGTGCTAAGCGCTTAGCTTAGCTTAACATTGGTTTATGTGTTCATAGAGTTTTATCTTCTCAAGCTTGGTAGACAGGTCATGCTAAAGCATCTGTTTTATGACAAAAAATACCCTGTTGGAAGAAACAATTCCTGCTGTGGGACTCGGATCACCCCCGCTGCACCCAAACTTCAACATTGTGCGCTACTCCAGTGAAGTTGTTTTTGAGGAACACACGTTTAGCCCCAAGCTTTAATTTAACAGTCAGAACTGTGTGTACGCCCGTGATAAGGTATACCGCAGTTTACATCTTGGAATAGACATGAAACCATTAAAGGGGAGACGAGTGTGTGTCAACACCTGCAGGGGACAGGGAGACGGGAACGCCAGACAGTCGACGACATCAGAGCGTTGCGGACTCACGATGACCCCGCTGGAAACACGAGACTTAAGAATGCGATGTGTGATTTATTTAGCTTGATTCAGTCCTCAGCAAGAGATCTCACACGATGTTGAGACGGTCACACATCACTTTCGATTTCATGTAGAAAACAGCAGAAGGGGATCTGTGTGTAGGTGATATCTGTACGTGAAGGAGCACCTGAATGTTTGTGTGTCTTGAAGGGCGCGCATTCCTGGGATATGTAATCTCTCAACACAGTTTATCCATAGCAGATGGAGCAGATGGAGAAGTGGGGCGACGGTATTACTGGACCTCTCCGTCCTGGCTGAAGCAGCAGTAGACCATTGGCCATAACACTGTCTATGCTTTTCCCTCAATGTTTTTAGTTTTTCTATTAGGCCTTCTATAGGGAAATCAACAGTCAACATTAACATTACAGTAGGTAGGTAGTTTTAAGGAGGAAATGGGATCAGTAGATGGAGAGGAGTGAACATGTCTAAAAAACCTAGAAAAATCCAGAAAACCGAAACGTGACGTTTTGGTTGCAGATAAGAAAAGAGCTGTCAGAGGGACGTAGGAGCACGCAGCACTTTGATCTCCAAGCGTTGGTGACAATTAAAGGCTGCTTGGATGACTGTCAGACGCTACCGATACTGGGTAAACATAAAAAAAGGCCGACCTTGACTCTTTTTGCCTTGCCGCAAAGATTTGAACACCCAAAAACTAAACTAAAACTACCAAACCCAGACTGAAAACTAACGAAACCTAAACTGAAATTGAAATAAAAATGAAAAACTACATAAAAATAAAATACAAAACTATAATAACCCTGACGCTTACCTCACCGTGACTCACTAGATTTCGTACTTTGTGTGGATGCTGTGTTTTGATCGCTGTGCTGGTAGAGAAACCAAAACGGCTCTACTTGGTTTGTTTTGTTCCTACATAGCATCTTTATTGCGTCATAAACTGGAGCGAGCTCTCCCACCTGTTCTTTGTTGTTTCATTTTTTGTGTCCTAAAGCCTCAGTCGCCTCAAGAACAGCTGATGCTAAATCATTTGCTATCCAAGTTGTGAAACGAAATAGATGCAGCGCCCTCAGAAAAACAACCTCTGCAACGAAAACAAGTGCTGATATTCTCAAACGTAAATATAGTTTGTGCCAGAGGAGAGCGTGAGCTGATTCCTTCCTCATAAGAGCCTGTTACATGCTACCTGTGACATGCATCCTCAGTCTTGGCTGGTAGGTGAAGGCTGAGCGGACTTAGCCGGCGACACATGACCCCTCTCACGGCAGGGGAGCGTTTGGAATGTGATTGAGGTCAGCCTTGAAAGCCTTGAAACATGGGTGGTCTCAGGGACGAAGGCGACACAACAACCCTCTCTCGGTGACACCCTGTGTGGCTCTTCAGTGATGGACAGCAGGTTGGGTAGTTACGTGGTTGCAGGGAGGTCAAGAGGCCACCGGGGAGCGTGGCCATTGACCCTGGCAGCTTTACATCACCATTTGATGACACTCTAAATTGAAATGAAATGCGAAATGGGAGTCGTAAATTGTACTATGCAAACTCAAGGCCTTAAATGGTTTCAAAGACAGTTAAATACAGCATTTTGAGTCTATATTGTATTGTATATTGTGTTCTTCCGTTGAGAAATTAGTCCTGTCATGCAGACCATATTGTGATAGGTCTGCAGTTTCGTTTTAACTTCATTTCAAATGTGAAATTGGTCTTATATATCATTCTAACTGGTGAAACTTTCATTCTAAGTTGGTGAAACTTGCAGACCAGATTTCTGGTTGTAAATATTCAGTAATTTAAAATGTTCTAAAAATGTGGCAAACATTAACCGTAATGTTTACTGTCTAATAACTGGGGTCACTATAGCACGGTGTTATGTTTTGATATCTTCCTAAGAAAGAAAAGGTTATCACACTATATTTGATCTGTTAGAGAACATTTGAATGCTGGAGAAAATAACTTTGAAAACCAGGAGGGACACTAATAAACTGTGCAAAATGTTTCCTACAGGGGCCGGTGTTTTTTTCCTCGCGTCTACAGAGAGCGAGCAGATCAGCTTTCTATTCGACTGCATCGTCAGAGGCATCTCCCCCACCAGAGGCCCTTTTGGACTGCGGCCAGTTCTGCCGGGTCAGTACCAGAGGTGTTTAATGCTGCTTAGCTAGGAAGGACTGTCATAGCCGTTAGCTGCCTCCCTCCACCATGTGCCGCCTTCCTGGAATGCAACCATTTTTGGGCTTGTTGCAGAATGAGCCAGAGGATTCCTGCATGGACGGATGTGCTTTGATGCGACAGAAATGACTGACAGCTGTTACAGATAATTGAGTTATCGTCTGAAACAAAGTATAATTTTAGGCAATGAAATTTGCTAACCGTGGACTTAAGTGTACTATAGTGAAAGTATATGGTAGGGTCACCTTAAACATATACATGTAAGAGGGCAACTACTGTCCTACCTTTTATTATAGCAGCAAATTCAATTCAAACTTCTATGTATAGTCTAGAGTGGAGCGCTACTGGTGAGAGGTGAAGGATGGGCTGCGCCAGAGTTTGAGCCAGGATTTGTTTTTATTATGACAGGGTGGTCTGGTTAGGTGTCAGTTTGTCA
>OOFE01036031.1:8997-25411 GCA_900323365.1 Monocentris japonica | reverse complement strand
TCATAAAAATGGAATGCTCCAATGTGTTAAATGACTGACGAAACAACGTGATCTCAATTAGTAAAGTTTTGTACTTTTGAAAAATATTTGAAGACATAAGCATGATAAAATATACCAAAAAAATCAAAGTGGCTCAGTATTATGTTACATTTGCTTGGTATGTGACAGAGAAGTCTGCTTGCACCTTGAGCACCAAGCCCTGGCTTGCCCATCCTCAGTCCTGCTCTCTGTCCTAACACCCTAATACAAACTAGTGAGTGTTATGGCTAAAAGTGTTTCTTTAACCAGTGCATACCTTCTTCTATGTGTAACATACACATAGTTTATGTCCTATAGAAAGGTACAGGAGGCATCAAGGCCTGTACCGCAGCAATGCTGTCGGTTTGAATGTGGCTCTCACCCTCTTCCACTCCCTCTCATTTTTCCAGCTTTCCTGTCTATACTATTTAATAAAGCAGAAATAGTGTAAAATTATCCTCAGATAATTTGGATTTTGCCCATGCACATCAGTAATTTCAGTCAGTCATCTGGGTGGTAATAGTCGCCTGTGGGCATGTGCCACACAGCGTCACCCACAGCACAGCAAAACTCTTCTAGCTCCATATCATTGTCGTGCCAGATGCAGCAGCTCCTTTGGTCTTTCCACTATTTTCTTGGCACCAAACTGTGCCTCTATGCTCTATCTCTTCCTTTTATTGCTTATTTGATGTTTGCGTGTTCATATTCTATTTCATTTTTCCTGCTGAAGCCTTTACATAATTTCCCCATGGGGAAAATCACTGACACCTTTGTTCCGGACGGGATAAAATTCCTGTGGTCCTGAGGTCAAATAGACCAGACCTTCCCTGGTAATGCTGTTTCTTCTATTTCTCTTTATCTGATCAAAAAAATTGACCAAACTAATAAACATTCTTTCGATTTCAAATTTTACCAACCAGTCCGAAAGCTTGCAGAAAATCAGCAGATTGGGCAGCTGTGGACTTGCGGGTATTCTTGTTTTCACACGTCCCCCTGCCCAATCAGAGGCTGAGCTCATACCCCTATTATTGTTGCTCGTAGTAGAATAAATAGCAGGGAGGATGTCGGAGGGAGAGCGAGGGGTCAAAGTCACAGTTCACACGAGCAGAGCAGCCAAACCCTTCTAATCACTCTGGGCATGTATGTGTGTAACCTCATCCACAGGAATACACTGTCCTCCGCCGCTTAAGCCCCCACCCCCCTTTCATACTCACCCAGCTCGAGTCTCCCCTCCCCTTTCTCTCATTCTTCTCTCTCTCTCTCTCTCTCTCTCTCTCCTACACAGCGTTCCTGACTAAACCTCTCTTTTCATCTCTACTTTGATTAATTGCTTGCTTGTATGTTCTCTGGCCCACTTATCTGTTTGTCACCCTTGCTTGTTGTGCTCCCACCTCTTTCTCTCTCTCTCTCTCTCCCTCCATCTGTTTTCCCCTCCCTCTCGCTCTCTCTCTCTCTGCCTCTCACTGTCTCTGTTTAGTCTCTAGTATACCAACTTTATTAAAAACAACACATAACCAACGCTCTGCCTGGTGACCGCAAGCAGTCGTCAGGCCGTTTTGTCCCAGTGGATCGCTTCTTACGTTGGAAGTGATTTTAACCGTTTGCAGATGTTTGTCACACATTTGTCACGTTACCCCTCGGAGGCCCGGGTGGATCAGGAGACCGACGTAGCGTTACAGTTGACCTTGCTGGTCCGAGGTACATTAGATCCTCACAGAGCACCAATCTTTAGCCACCAGCAGCAGTGTGCGTACCATCGGAGCCACGTGGCAACGCTATAAATAGACACACACTGCACAAACACTGCAAGGTGTTCCCCTGCGTGACCCCTTTCTCTGGCCCTTCCAAACGCCTGTTGCACTCGCCCTCACAGACAGGGGGCAAAACAACAGCAACACATCACTCCGCCACTGCTCAAGGATCCGTTGATGACAACTTATTATTAATCTCAAGCGCACCGGCTGGTTCGTCTTTAATCATGCCTCCAACGGATGTTGCACGCGGCGGTTTGTACGCCACAAAAAAGACGAGACCCTTATGGTCACAGTGTCCCTTCATGCATCTCTGGAGGAGTTCGCAGCTGCGCCCGTGTCACCGCAGTACAAAATGCTCAGCTGCGTCACATTTGATCCCATGTCTCAGAGGTGATTAGTGTCTTGCTAGCATCACTATGATTTACCACCCTGAACCAATAGATACAAATAGCATATCAACAGCAGAAGGAAGTGTTGCAGGTTGAAGACACGTTGCAGGATCACTATTGATCTTTGCTGTGCCTATAGATTGCTGTATTGTTGGTATTCATTGCCAGTTTGTGGGCGGTTATGTTATGAATGCTATGTCTGACAGACCCCAATGCCAGCCAGCAGTCAGAGGAGAGGGCGAACCATGAGGCCCAGGAGTTGGAGAAACGACTGAGCATGCTCTCTCACCGGAGCAGCACAGGTAGGGTGTGTCGGGACACGAAGCTCCACAGTCAGCCGTGAGAGACCACACACACATTGTTACATCCTTTTAACTTCATACTATTAACTGCTTTTACAAACAGGCAACTAATAGAGTGTGTATTTTACAAATCTTCATAGCAACACTGGGTGTGCATGATGTGCATCTCTGCTCTTAGTAAAGCCAAAGCACCCCCTCAAATGATGCAGAGCCTTTTAATCATACTGCTGTTTGATTTAAACTCATTTTGCAAATGTGACACTAGTTACGCTGTTGATTTATTGTGCTTATTCTGTGGTGGATACCAGTGGGAGAAGTGATCACAGAAGTTTTTTAATTAAAGCTGGAAGTAATGTTGATTAAATTCATCCAAGTTTTATCAATGCTGTCCCTTTGCAGCCTCGTCCACGTACTGCCCGTCCGCCGGGGGAGACGACCGCAGCATATCCGGTTCCTCCGACGCCTCCGACACCAGCCAATCAGACGGCAGCATTGGCAGCCGGCTGGCCGTTTGGACTGAACCGGCCACTGGCTCCAGCCCCTCTGAGAACATTGGTCAGTCGGGGGCTAAAGTGGCACTGCAGAGCACAGAGAAACTTTCAGTCTGCCAGGGAGGTGGAAACCGCCCGGTTGCCAAGGCCCCTCGGCAGCTTCAGGAAATTGGCCGTCAGAGTTCGTCTGACAGCGGCATTGCCACGGGGAGCCATTCATCTTACTCTGGAAGTTTCTCCTCCTATACAGGCAGCCTGGATATTGCCCCCGGGGAGGAATTTGGGTCTGTATTCAGTTTGCCTCCACACTTAGCTCTAGACCTGAGCCCTTGTACCTGCCCCCCTGTTCCAGGACATGAGTACCAGGCACCCACATCACTTCGGTACCTCTATGACACTCCTAGGAGTCTGTTACAGGAGGGAAGTGGGGGTGCCAAAGATAATGAACCCTCCACCCCAACTAAGGACATTGCTGCCCCTTCAAGCCTCACATCAGAATCATCAGAAGGTGATAAAAGGAGTGCCACAACTTCCAGGGGTCCCTCAGATAATGCTGAAGGACAATCAACGACTGAAGACCAACAAGGCCCGTCAGAGGAGAATAAGAAAATCAAGGTGGCGCCCTCTCGGGACAGCCAACATCCCGACTCCTGTCAGGTCTGCAGTTCTCTCTCGTCGGCCTCCAAAACCATCTTCACCATCTGTTCGTCCTGTGGTGGGTTTAAGGTACAGGAAAACTTGCCTCTCTTTGTTTCACGAAACCCTGTAACCGTAGAAACAAACACACCGCTTTTCATGAAGTCAGCTCCATTATTGTGGTCGCCTCTAAATTCTGTTGAAACGCGCTGTCTTGTCTCTTTCAAAGGCTCCTCCATCCATGCTCTCGGCAAAAGTGCTGCCATATCACTCATCATTATATCATCTGTTCTGCAGCTCGCTGTCAATATGACCTTTGTGATACCGCTCTGCATTTTGTGTCAGAACAACTTACAATCCCACGGTCCATCTGTCTTGCAAGTTGGGCGTTAAACAGCCAAGTGAGGTTGACACTGTCTCACAGTTTGAATCTCCTTTTTACACCTCTACCTCTGTTTGTTGTAGTGTATTTTTCCTGAATATCAAACGGCTTACAGGCTTACTTTCCACTGTCACGCTTGTGCAGTGTACTTTTTTTTTTTCATGGGATTTACTCAACAGCGCTCAAGTACTGCAAGAACCTTGAGACTTGGATAAATCAATTTTAGCTGTTGGATTTTGAGATAAAACCAATTTGGCTGTGATCTGCAGTGTTACATCAAGATGTCCACTTTTACAAGGTTCATATTGGTCTTACTGATGCACTTTGTGGGTTAGATCAAATTAGGTTGTTTGAAAGATTCCTTGTGTTTGCAGTGACAGAATTGCCTTAAAATGTTGAGCTTGAGCTGTAATTAGAAAATTAGAAAATTCCATCATTTCAACAATCAGATGAAAAGTTAATTGGAGTTCTTTGTCATTGCGTGTAAATGTGGCTTTATTGTATATTTTAAACATGGAGCTCCACCTACTGGTAGTGTATTTAGTTAGGAATGCACATTAAGTTTGAGTACTTTTGTTGCTCTGTGGGCGCGTCTTCTCTCTGTCTCACCTCTCTCCTTCGTGGACTGACTCAAGTATGAGAATTATTATTGGCCAGAAGCTGGTGGAGCAGTTATGAACAGTGTAGGAGAGCATTTGTCAGTTTCAGCTTCAGTCCACCCTTGTAAGTGTTGATTGGTTTGCATTTAAATGGTGACTACAGTCAAAAACGTTCAATTACAACCAAATATTTGTCCTTTGGCGTCGCTGAAGATATATAAAAATGTTTAAAATGGGTGTTTTATTTTAATCAACCCTATAATTCCATCATGTGACGAAGCAAAGTGGACCAGAGGAAACAAAGCCCTCCACTGTTGGGAGCTTTTAAAAGTCTGCAATCAAAAAACAACGTTGAATTGTCTGACCATGAGGCTGAATGTGTACATTTACTGTTGTATTGTTGTTATTATTATTATTACTACTACTACTATTATTATTATTATCATTAAATATGAATTAAAACCAGCCAATTTAGTCTGTTTGAATGAAGAATCAAACTATTCATGTTTTTTTTTCTTCCTCATCTCTCAGGGGACACCATGCAGCCCTGTCAGTGGCTCAGTGATACCTGCCATACCAGGTAAGTGTGATCAACAGAAATGTGGGTTATGCACACATTTACTATTGCAAGCATGAACAGATTTTATGCATGTTTGGAAAAAGTATTCAAGATTTGCAACAGCAGATACAGCTTGCAGATGTGACAGTGTGTAATATCCAGGAAGATGTGCACTTAGACTCTAGGGCAGAACCCAAAGTATGATCAAGAGCTTTGCCTCTGGAACATCATATTTTCAATCCAGCAGATCAAAGTGTTGACAAATCACCGTGCAGACCCATCACTTCCAGGGAGTACAACAAGATGTTTGCAGTAAAGAAAATGATGGAGACTGATGACTCTCCTGGCCCAGAAAACGTCCATAGCTCAGAGAAGCCAATGGTGAAGAATGAGGAAACACCTCTGCTCAAGAAAGGAAGAGAAAAACTAGCCAGTCTCCTAGCTGATCTCTTAGGCTATCCCAGCACAGATAGGGAGCCAGAGACAAGGACAAACAGTCTGAACTTGTATGAGTCAATGAGCTCTGGGTTTGGCAATGAGCTCAAATCCAAACCATCTGGTACCTTCGCGCCGTCACGTGATTCAAACTCACAGCAAGACAAAAGAGCTGTCAATTATGAAAACTGTTTTAAGTGTGAAGGAGAACGCTGCCGCCCGCCTCCACGCGTCACGCCTGCAGAAACCTACAGCAACAGTAACGGTTTCCCTTTACAAATTGGTGAGAGGATCTGCACCGGCGTCGGCGACCCCTTGCCATCTGCACCGTGCCTGAAGAAAAGCCTAGAACATGAAGTGGCTGCTAATGAGGAGCTGCACTATCAAGTTCACGGCCGTGGATCATGGACCGTGGACGGGGAGTGTCGGTATGAAGAGATGACTGGCCATACAGTGACCAGCGAAGGTAAGAGGCCTCTTCGCAGTGTTCTTCTTCGTCAACTGAACACACTGATAACAAACAAAGCCTCTCCATGGCCTCTGGTGTTTTCCTCTCCTCTCAAGTCTGCATCCTTTGAAATGGATTCTGAAATCCTCTCTTTGATTCTGTCCTGTTCTTCTCTTTGACATAAATTAAAAAAAAAAAAAAAACTTTTTCCTCCCGGCTTGTTTTGTTTCTTGAACTCTTTTATTTTCTCTCTGCAAACTGTGATGTTTCTTTGTGTTGTCTGTTTGATGTGCTGCATGTGCAATAGAGCTTTTTTTCAGGGTTTGAGTGTTTAGATTGGGTTTTACATTTGCACGGGAAATGACATGATGGCCATTAAACTGGCTGCTATGTCTGTAACCTCTTTACCAATACACAGGACATGATGTCACGATCCCTTGTGCTATTATCTGTGATTAATACAGCACTTATCCCCACCGCACTTGGGAACACCAGACAGCAAAGTAATGCTATTTCCAGTTCTGTAATATTTTGTGGAATTGCGAGGTTATCTATCTGTTATTTACTCAACTGTTCCCATCCTCGGATCTGCAGGGATTCATTTATTTATACCAAGGCAGCACTCTGACTGCTTTGCTTCACACAATGGATTACAAAAGCACAACATAGTGATATTTTATTCACTGGCTATTGGCACAGAAGTTGAGCATTTTGTTCCATAAATCTAAAGCACACTGTATTTTCCTTTACCACCAGACAAGAGGACTAATAGTAAAGAGGAAAAACGCAGAGTTGATCCTGCTTATGAGATCATGGAGAGTCGGGCGCTGGAGAAGAACTCTGAGGTAGGCAATCCAAAACTCTGTAATCCGCTTTCCACTATCAAAAGCTCCCACATTTTTGACTGTTGAACACGTTGTGGTCTGAGATCAGCTGAAACAATAGTGGGAAACCTGTGGTAGCCCGAGAATACCAATTTATAGGGCTTTATGAAGAATTAAATCTGTAATTGAACAACGTAAAATGTGTTGTTCACTCAGCATTTCTAAGTAAGTTAGAAAAGTCACTTCTTATTACAAGACATTAAGCGTGAGGGAATTGCAATGAGCAGTTGTGAATGTCAGCAGTGTCTCTGTGATGTTCACATGCTGTGTGATGAGCTGAAATAACAGCATCACAGTATAGTCCCTCAGCATAAGCACAGTCCACCCCAATAATGTGATGATTCTGAGTTATACGTGGGTGTGCAGTGAGACTCATTCTGCTCCACGGCAGATGTTCGCAGCTGCACCACTGAACAGATTGTGTTTATTTCTCAGGAACTCTTGCTCTTTATCTAGGAGCAGTAAGCAAGGAAGAGTCAAGCAGCATCACTGTGGCAGATGCTTTCGAATGCATGTCTCTGCTAGGGGACGTGAATATTGAGAATTGATGCTAGCAGTTGAAAAAGTGTCAAAAAGAGTTTTTTAAAATGGTTTTAAACCGCTTCAGTCACCTAAAAAGGAGTGAAATAGTTACACTACTTGAGAGTAATCTAGTCAATAGATACTAGCTTTTATGTGTTTATGTGCCCATAGTCTCCCATTCATTCATTCTGGTCCCATTTAGAGGAATCCCTCTGTATTCTGCATACATAGCAGGCATTGACCTCTCCCTGGTTGCCGCTCCGAGCTCTTAGTGAGACTGGGAGCAATAAGGATGCACTCCTGTACCAATTTTCACACCACAGTAGCTGGGCTTATAGTGCCTGTCTGGAATCAGGGATAATGGGGCACAATTTGAAAGGCATGGGTAAGCCTCCATAATGACGAGGCATTGCAGAGATGTTTTGGCTGATGTAAGACAAAGCTGTGAGCTCTCTGTAAACCCCAAACGCCAGCCTCTGTCTGAGAGTTGACGTGAAAAAAGGTAATTGTCGTACATCTTATGTAATAAATGTGTGCATTGGGTATAGTCACCCACTGCAGATTCTAATCATCAGTACTTCCTGTATATCTTGCAGCCAGAAGAGAAAAGCAAGTATGAACTAATGGGCAGCTGTGGCCACCAGAGATTCCTTCATGAGACCGAAGGTGAGTGCATTCGCTGGTCCACCGATCGACCCCTCGTGACAGAAGGCTTGAAGGGAGCAATCCAGACAGCCATGTTGTTTTAGTTATGTCTCTTCTAGTGCTGCCGAGCCAGTCAAACATACTCAGAGTTATCCTCTAGGTGAACTAATGGATTCTAGCATTTTTCTCAATGGACCATTTGAGGTTTGGTTAAGTGCTCTGAACAACTTCAGCTCCAGACAACATTCAAGACCCACTAAAGAGAATTATATTGATAAATCCAGAACCTGAATCGACATCACCACATCACCTGTAGCTCGGTGTGCATGAAATAAAGTGAATAGGTAACGTAAAATAAGGCTCATTCAGGCATAAAGGCCCCCGCGGCAGTGATAAGGACATGGGTAATGGACGGTGACTCTGACAGCAAGCTGTTCCTGTGAAGTGGCTACCTCTGCTTAGCACCCACTGCACAGCATAGTGAATTACATAACGTCTGATGTAACCGATAATGAAAATCCACAAGTGTTTCGTTGCCTCCTGTGAGAGAATGGGATCAGCCGAGGCGACGTTAATTTATGTGTTGTGTCATTGTCAGAGCTGAATCACGTACGAATCTGTGAAGTGCATGTGAATCACAGAATGCTTCGGTTCAGAAACCTCTCCGCAGCACCTACAGAAATCTAATGTTTATTTTCCGCAACTGCATTTTATGCAACTTGAGTTGCATAACAACCAATTGTGTGAAGAGAATATGCACGCACACACACACACACACACACAGATAGCCAAGCAATGCGTCCCACAGAG
This sequence comes from Monocentris japonica, assembly GCA_900323365.1. NCBI lineage: Eukaryota > Metazoa > Chordata > Actinopteri > Trachichthyiformes > Monocentridae > Monocentris > Monocentris japonica. Next base: position 16,537 of record OOFE01036031.1, on the reverse strand, counting down.
AATGTGCAGTGATGTGTGATAGGCTACCTGCCCTGCTGTGAGGTGAGAGGACAGTTGTCAGGGGAGGTTTGGTCACTTTAGGCGTCCCACACCCTGTTACATGCCCTCAGCCTAATGCACACCTGCTCTGCAACGTCCCAGCGGCTGTCGCAACGTGGCACCAAACCCATCACTCATTTTTTACCAGTCATTTTCTGCAACACTCCTGGCCTCGGTTCCCATGTCACTCTAAAGCAGCTTTGTCTGGTAGGCCATCTACTGTACCTAAGGTCTTAGGTCACAGGCTCAGGGGTTCTCTGCTGCACTTGCATTAGCTTACACTTGATTTTCCCTCTTAACCTACTGTCCTCTAACGTGTGTTTCAAATGTATCCATCACTTTCACTCCCGAAATACAGCGTAATGCTAGTCTACTGGAGTAATATCTTGAACAAGCCCCTCCCCTCTATTACCATCAGACCTGTGTTTTCCTGTACGCTACAAACAAAACCAGTTCCTGAGTCCAGGTCACTGAGCTGAGCCAGCGATTGCCTCCAACATCTCCCCTTGAGGATCCACAGAGTGCATTGTGCCCAAATATTCTCGACTGCCCCCCCCTCCCCAGATGGCCTCACAGTGTATAACTAAAAGTCCAAACCCACTGTGGTAATGGCAGCCATTATAAAACCCCCACACTACTGCAAGGGCTGGTTGGTGTCTGATCAATTAGGTAGCGAGCCTCTCAGACGCTGCCAAAGGCTGCACCCACTGAGACGCTGCCAGTGTCTAATGGCTTCTCAGTGATTGTATGAGCGTCCCTTAGGGTTGATGTCTCCGAGCTGCGGGTAATGAGTACCGGTGCCATTTAGCCATTTGTGGAGTCAAAAGCAGGTGAAATCTTTTGGCCCTAAATGTTATTTGTCTCTCAGGTTCTGCATATCATGTGCAGAGTTTGATCTACACCACAGTATAATTACGGCATTACCTGTGGCAATACAGAGGAATATGAAGCCATGCCTAGTATGTGGTTATTAAAAATGTGATACTGAGGCACATGCCATTATGAGATCTGAGATGGTCTGATATCTTTTCGAGATTTCATACAGTACGGCCTTTTAATGTACTGCGGTGCTGAGAGTATTTTATTGATGTGCCCTGTATTTTCCATTAGATAACAACCATTCTCTCCTACAGATGATTACAATGTCTTTGTTTCTAGCTGAGATGGCCCTCAGCTGTTATGATAAACTGACCTAGAAAGAGGAACAGCGGACGTAGCAGCTTCTTGTTTTATTTGATCAGTGGCACAACAGCAGACTCGGGTTCACAATCTGGTTTCATCTTCAAACAGCAAATAGTAGGACAGCAGTAAAGTAAAGCAGGTATTCACAGGCTCACATCAGCAGTGTTAAACATATACGTCATGTATTTTATGTTCGCATCATGTATGTAATGTGTGTGTGTTTTGTGGTTTCCATTTGAATGGACTGAGGTCAATGTTTTTCCTAAAATAAGAAAGTTTTTCCTGAACTTTCTGGTGGAGCTCTGACTTCATGAGGCTTGTGTGACGATTCAGCTGATCTTACTGCTAATTGGACCTCAGCGGGGACCAGGCAAATATAGACTGAAAGACAGATTGGCCTGCACTGTGATACATGACTTTCACTGTGTGTCTGAAGGCATAGTGTGTGTCTGATGTTAAGAGACCTTGCAAGAATCAAACACTGTAAATGGCACCATAACAAAGTTTTTTTACGATTGAACTAATAAAAAGTCACAGTATGGACAGTTGACCGGGGTCTGAAATGAATACCGGCCAAGTGCCAAATGCTGGTGGTATTTGTCTTTGGCTGATAAATCAATAAGGGACACCTGCCACACCTGGCCGGTAACGTTTTTGAGAAGATAGCATTGAAATGCCACGGTTATATGCAGTCTTTGGTCTTTGCCTGTTCTTCAAACTTTGTCCCTGATGGCCACCGTACACTCTCTCTGACCGTGAGCCAATCAAAGCAAAACAAAACAATGTCTCTGTCTTAACTGGTTGATACATACAATGGTTTGGGTGACATATTTCTCTCAAAAATATATATTATTTTTTCTGATATTTTTCTTGTATTTCTTTTAGTTTACCAGCCCAGTTTTTACATTTCCTTAGAGTGTATGCGTCAGAAAGGAAACCTTGAGTATTTTGGAGTCTATTCTGATCCATCCATTTGTTGTAGGAGTATTTGTAAGTTGTGACGTGTATATCTTGCTTCTCAGCCACCTCTTTTCACCGGGGAGAACAAAGACAAATTTAAATTCCTTAGATATCCGAAGTGTGTTTTTTGAAGGTCGTGGCTATCTTTGCTGGCATTGCAGATAAAGATATAAAAAAAACTGTTGAAAGTGACATGTCATACAGCTGAAATATGCACATATTTTATTCAGGTTTGGGCACATCGTATAAATATATACAGACATATATAAAGACATTGAGGTCAACGGCACTCAACCAGCCAGCAATGAATTCCTCTCTACCTTTTTACCCAGGGTGGCGTTTAGGTGTATGACAGCTCTTCGGAGGCTTTCTGTTGTCACTGCACTGCGAAAAGCACTTAAGGACTTTAGGCCGCACTGTGGATATCATTTGTGTGTCTGACAGGAAAGACCAGGCTGTTTGAACGGGGTTTTGTTTCATAGCTATTCTCCCCTTGCTGCACCATCTGCATCAACTAATCTGGATTTTCTTTGCTAGCTGCCGGTAATGTTTTCCAGGCAGGAACGTTTTATTAGCGGGTCTGATTTACGGTACAAAAAAATATTACGTTGTGACACTTTAATCGAAGTTCTACCGACCTGCAGCTACTCCTGCCTGGAGAGTGCAGAGTGCAGTATAGGTTTTACGAGATAAATGTCTGAATCAACTCATCATGGGGATGATAGCCCAATATTACCTTATTAAATTATCACATCATCATCATTTTGTTGAAGAGTAACCTTACGTTTTGGCCAATAAACACACCAGGACATTTTCATCTCAATATATCCGAGGCGCTGGATCCGTACATAGAACTCTGCACATAGTTTACTGGTGTGATGGGGGAGTTAAAGAGGCAAAAATACGATTTTTACTGCCTTATAGCACCAAATGACCATAATATAGCTGCGTGGGGTTGATAAGGTTGCTGATCAATACCAATGACTCAACAATTACTTCACCAGGCGCTGAGATTTCTGGCTTTAAAAACTCATACTCTGCCCATTGGAGTTAAAACACTCCCAAGACAAGACACTTTCTTCAGTTATTTATTTTCTGTCCATCCAAATTTATGATGGTCTTGCATCAAACGGTCCCCCTGCATAACCTGAACTAACACGGTGTTCCTCCTGCACGGGCAGGGGCGGTGTTTGTGTTCCCACCAGAGGCGCCGGTCCCCGAAAGGCCTCGGGGTGATGGTGTGACCTACGTGAACATCCCCGTTAGCCCCACGTCCAAGAAGCAGCTCAACTACATGGAGCTGGAGCTGCAGGAGCCGGGGTCTGGCATCCGAGGGACTGTCGCGCATCTCCCAGCACAGAGTAAGGACACATCCGAGCCAGTTTGTTGAAATGATGTATACAGACCTTCGTTATAGGGTTGGGTTCAATTCACTCAATTCAAAATGTAACTTCAAACTACAAATCATATAATAAATGTTTCTTTATAGACTGGATGTAAACACCTTTTATGGCAAATGTTTTTAAATTCACTTCCTGAATTGATTGCGGCACCACAGCCGTACTTTTGGCTCCTAGTGTTGTTGATACATGTATTGTTAACTGTGCTGTGTTGTAGTAATATCTTACATGCTATCTCTGTGCAGCACAGAGTAGGAGAAGAAACATTTTCACTGTAAGAGAGAGAGAAGAACTAACTGAAATATACCAGTGTGTCAATATCAAGCCAGGATGAAAAGAGCCTCTAGTTATAGTGTGATTGACTAACTCAAATAGAATTACATTGCAGAGTTAAGGGAATTGTTCCTAAGCGACTGAGCCGATTTGCTCTCGTCTCACTAAAAGACAGCTGAGTCCGTGTCACGAGAGACGTAATAGTGGGGTGTAATTGACAGACAAGGGCGAGGTTAATATCTAATGTCAGCAGTACAGTTTACGCCTCGGCGTGCGCCAACATTAATCTGTCACCCGGGAGGAGGGGGCGACCCACCGCTGCTGCTGAAAGGGGTCGGAGGCCGTACGCATCACATCTGTGAATTCACTGGCTCTAATGGGATCATCCTCCAGGGTGTGTTCATGCGCTGCGAGGAGGTGGCGTTGGTTTCCTACACTTCGCGGGGCTGCAGGATGCATAACTCACGCAGTTCTGATGCCATTTCAGTGACATTCATGCACCCAAGTCCATTTTCTCATGGTCGGTCAGAACGAGTATTTCACTATTCAGTGAGTGCTGTAAATTATGTGCGGTATGGACAAAAATAATCACTTTAATAACATTCGGCAGAGATTTTGACTTGTGTCACACTTCACAGGTGCTCGCACAAATGTTGTCATGCTGTTTGATTAGGTCCACGATTATGATTCAGCATTGTCGACGTGGAGCCATCGTGCGACAACTTACGCTGATCAAAACAGTCCTGTTTGATTGAAGTTGATCGCTGTAAATGAATGTGTTGGGTTTTGACAGGGAAGAGCTCCACCAAGTATGCCCAGATTGACATCACGGCTACAGAGACCGCCCACAAAGTTGGCACACAGCATGCCCTGGGCCGGGAGGAAGGCCTGCACACTCTAGAGCTGAGAAGGAAGGGAGTGCCGCAGTGACTTCATCATCATCATAAAACTGTTGATCTCAGCAGGACGTCTCCTGACCAAGACCAGCCCACTACATCAAACTGTAAACGTTGCCAGAAACATGGCTTTCCTGGGGCTGTGTGAGCTCCCACTGTTCCCAAAAAATCCTTCGAGTTTGTGTGTGCCCCAGAGAGACTTGGATCTGTAATCACAAAGCAACATGAAAGCAAACCCTCATACAAAAGGTTTGGTACAGGATCAGGGGGAACATTTCAATCTAGGTTTCCTTTGTGGAGTCAGACATCAAATGGCATCAGCGCTGTTGCCTGTGGAGGATGTGCCAGTCCTGACCTGGGTCTTCGCCCCCTGAGCAAACCCTCAGGCCAGAGGCGTTTCACAGCTCACCCAGGCCATCCCTAATAAGATACAATATGCTTTTTTTGACCTTGTTTGGGTGAATAAACTGGGGGTGGTGGTGTGTGTGGGGGTTGATAGTTATTTCTTATGAGGGGTTCACCTTCATTTATTCCTCGGTGATTGCCATATCGGTAATTTCAGATGGAGTTGCATGAAAGCCTTTTCAGTGTAACAGAAAGATGAAAATATCAGGCTAGCTCACTGTACGGTACAGTAGTAAAAGCGGGATTACGTCTTCAGTAATGGCTCTGGCTCTGATGAGTGTATAATTCTTCCTCATTGCGCCTGTCGTCTTTTGTTCGTCTGGGTGTAACTAATGGTTTGGTATTGACCGTGTGAACAGAGTCTCTCAGTCGACCGTATTGTCTTTCTGCTTTACAGTTCATGTGGAACCGCTGTGGAAAACCCCTCATGAATAAGGCAAAGCACAGAAAACATTGAAATTCCCTGGATTTTTAATTTCCCAGCTTCAGAGAGGACAAACAAACGTGTGAAGGCACCGTCCCAGAAACGGCTGGTACTTCAGTGTGCCTTCAATATTCACAACTGCATTTGTAGAGTCACACATCTTTTTTATAAACCCGTTGGAGAGGCTGAAATCACACATCCATTTTATTATTATTCCCCTCTGTGTGTACATAGGGATTTTTACTGATACTGCAGATGAAAAAAAAATTTGATTTGTGACGTGTCGAGCTACTCTCATCTCAGTATTATAGTGATATCTACATTGATAGACCCTGAAATACAGTAATAACCTTGTTCTAACCACCTTTGAATTTGGATTACAATGTATTTTGTTGATATCTGTAAATATGTGTTTCTCTTTATATTTTAGGTGTTGTGGATTGTTATGAAATATACATGTGAGGAAATAATGTACAGATCTGTGAAAAGAGTTCAAGGACAACGCTTGTCTTTTTTTCTAAGGCACTACTTTTTCTTGTAATATCATTTATAATAGATAACAACTACTTGCATGTTCAGTTTTGCCAGAGTTAGATCACACAGGTACCGTGGTATAACTGTAAACCTGTCAGGTACCATATTGTATAAAGCAGGCTTACAATGAACGATGTGTTTGTTTTCATTGAACACGTATGCTATGATAGAGCATTTTTTCAATTCCAATTGTCACGTGTTCTCAAAATATAGGGGTCAATTATCCTTATAGGCTATAGAAAGCTTTCAGTAGACGAAACACGTAGACGTGGCGGCCATGCTGGAGGTCCTCAGGTCTTGGACAAGAGTGGCTATTAAGAGCTGGTAGCATTTCTAAACGTACTGGTGCATAACTCTTTTGTGACGGAGTAGCCTAAAGCGGATTCACACACATGAAGAAATCTGGATAATGTTGCAACAGCAATAATAATTCTGCACCAATTAACCTTAAATGCACAAATTGATCTTTTCACGCTTTTCACCATCTCCTCCATTCCTCCATACCTCTGCTGTGCCATGGAGAACAGAAAGGCTGTGGGATATGATGGAATTTGTTATCTCGAAGTGTAAAAAATCGCCACACTGTGGAGGTAGCCATAGCATTCACAGGTAGTTTCTCCAACACAAACAGCGAGCACCAGATTACACCAATTACTGATTGGAACTACATCCACACCACAACAACCTTTTTCAGGTATCTCTCTTATTCTTTTTTTTCAATTATTTATTTAGCCGTTGTTTGTGCACAGCCAGTCCTCCACTGGACCATGACGGCACTAGACGGCTGGCACCAGATTTGTGATGCAACTGCAAAGCCTCTATTGGGAGTGAACTGAGTGAAGCATCAGCACCATGGACCGGGCTACAGGAGCTGTGCTGGCCAACTCTCACAGCAGGGATTCAGATCCAAACAAGCAGTTGTATCTGCTGACAAAACACCTTTGCAGGAAAGGATTCAGTAACTCCAGCTTGGCAGTGCGTGAACCTGAGAAGAGGAAAAACGTCTTGCACATTATTTTAACTGTACCACAGACTGGCCTATGAATGATCTTGTCTGTAAAATTGAAAACTTTCATCACTTTCAAGATGGTGATGTTGTATTCCACCAGATCTCAGAGTGACTGATTGACTTGTCAAACTTAAGTAAGATGGAGCGAACCCTTATGCTGCAGCGAAGTGTTCCAGGTAAACTCATTCACTCGCTGAATTTAGCAAGAAATTAAAGCCAGGAACATGCAGACGTTCACAGACTTGGCTGTCATATTATCACTGTCAAAATGATTTTAAAAAAATCAATCAATATAATATATAAATTAATAAAAATGTAAGTGAATTTATAATATATATATAGTAATATAAATGAATAATCAAAAAGAAAGAAAAATAAATCTTTCATTAATTCAGACTAACAGACTGGTAGTATCATC
>OOFE01036026.1:0-10140 GCA_900323365.1 Monocentris japonica | reverse complement strand
ATTCTACTCAGTTCTATTTAGTTCTATTCAGTTCTATTTAGTTCTATTCAGTTCTATTCAGTTCTATTTAGTTCTATTTAGTTCTATTCAATTCTATTCAGTTCTATTTAGTTCTATTTAGTTCTATTCAGTTCTATTTAGTTCTATTTAGTTCTGTTCAGTTCTATTCAGTTCTATTTAGTTCAATTCAGTTCTATTCAGTTCTCTTTAGTTCTCTTTAGTTCTATTCAGTTCTATTTAGTTCTATTCAGTTCTATTCAGTTCTATTCAGTTCTATTTAGTTCTATTCAGTTCTATTTAGTTCTATTCAATTCTATTCAGTTCTATTCAGTTCTATTCAGTTCTATTTAGTTCTATTCAGTTCTATTCAGTTCTCTTTAGTTCTATTCAATTCTATTCAGTTCTATTCAGTTCTATTTAGTTCTATTCAGTTCTATTCAGTTCTATTCAGTTCTCTTTAGTTCTATTCAGTTCTATTCAGTTCTATTTAGTTCTATTCAGTTCTATTTAGTTCTATTCAGTTCTTTTCAGTTCTATTCAGTTCTCTTTAGTTCTATTCAGTTCTATTCAGTTCTATTTAGTTCTGCTTAGTTCTATTCAGTTCTATTCAGTTCTATTTAGTTCTATTCAGTTCTTTTCAGTTCTATTCAGTTCTACTTAGTTCTATTCAGTTCTATTCAGTTCTATTCAGTTCTGCTCTATAAGTTTTATTTCATGTTATGCACCGTTTACATAAAAACCTGCTCCTCTCCTCTCCAGGTGGTGCTGGTGGAGATGGAGGAGGTCACCCCGGCTCAGCTGGCTCTCCTCCCAGAGTCGGTGCGTCACCTGAGGAAGAAGCAGGGAGCCATGTGCTGGTGGAAGAACCAGGCCACCAGGAGGCGGAGGAGGACTTGTTTTAGGGGGGGAGCAGATGAGGAGAAAGGAGGACTGGATGCAAAGTCGTCACCATCTCTCTCCCCTTCCTCCAGGTTTTGGAAGGAGATGAGGTATCATATGCCTGTGAGGGGCAAGAGGGCGGTGTACCCTGAGAAAATGGCTCTGTTGACGTTGTGATGGGGTTGTGATGGTGCAGCTGTTGGACCAGGAAGTAGCTGGCTTTCTAATGTGTGTGGTGGTGGATCAGGAGAAAGACTGTGGGGTACGCTGCCAGAAATAGGGGTATAGCACCCGAAAGGACACTAGTCACAAATCTGCCCTCCAAGGTAGTGGTCGTTCAGGTTCACACATTTCTGAAAGCAAAAGGTACATATTTGAACCATTTCACCAACTTAAAGCTACAATATGCAACTTGAGACAGGAAGAGTGTTGTTAGTCCCGCCCTCCTGCCCCTCAGTTGGTCAAGTTCCCGCCCCAACACCTGTCACTCTTGAAGCAGCAGCTCTCCTGAGGCTGAGGTAGCGTCCGTAATACAGAGAAACCAGCCGATCAACTCGGATGTTCACCGTGTTTTTAACATTAAGCTTCACTGTTCTATCCTTTCTTCCTGCTTTCCTCCATTGTTGTTGTTGCTGTGACTTCCTGCTCTGTGGCTGCTAGCCTCACCCTGATAACCACAAACCAGGTCACGGCTGACCACGCCCACAGGAAGTGGTACACACCCCAAAATGTCCCAACATCATTGAAGAGCAAACAGGGCATTTAGGCATGAACACACAGACTGACAATGTAGAATATTTCCTTTTATTGTTATTTTAATGGCAAAATAGCGTGTAGCAAATCATTGAAGGCAGAGCACCGAAGAAAGACGCTTTACTCACACATGATTGGCTGATCACCACAGTACCTCATTTTGTCTGCGGCAGGATTTGAACCGGCAACCTTCCCAGCCTGTGGAAACTCTGGGGAGAAGAGAAAGGAGGAAATTGTGAGATGTAAATATGTAACATGAAACATGTAAAGTGTAAATATGTACAATACATTTCTGTTATGGGCCAAACCGCAAAACTGGACATGTGCTGACAAAACACAATGGACGTGTCTGGTTCGTATTCATTGTTGGCCAAGAATGAAATAAAAACCAGGAAGTAAATGAACTCGTACTGTCAGAGATACGGGACAAAACCCCACAATGTCCCTACAATATTCCTATCAGTACTTCTACTGTGTGTAGTGAGTTTACTTTCATTACCTATAGTATCACTGTAGTATTACTATATGGACTTATAGTTTATAGTTACTTATATCTTTGCAGTATTAGTAGAGTTTATTACAGGGTTTCTAGGCTATGCTGGACAAACAGTGTAACCCAAAGTGCTTTACAGACATGGTTAAAAACAGTTTAGGGTTTGACTGATATTGGTTATTGAAGGTCGATATTTTAAGACTGAAGTTGCTGATATTATACTTAAATTTGATCTTTTTCATGTCAAATAAATATTTTTATTTGACATCATCAGGGTGTAAAAGCCTCTGGAACAGCATTTAGACCATCATGGACACGAAGGCAGGGTGGATGGTGGAAACTTTCAATGAAGAATTAACTTACAAAAAAACATTATTGAACAATTAAATGAATCAATAAAATCTCATGTTGGGTTTTCCAGACTGTGTTTCTGTGTGACTTCATCTGAACATATTTAACAACAATTCAACAACAATAATAAAGTCCCATTACTTCGACTTTGTGGAAAGCGGTGGGTTTTCAGTGCTTACTTCATGTTGTACCAGTGGGTGTTCATAAAAGTTTTTTGATCAACCCTAGCAGAACAACCAGCTTCACAACAACAGAAGTAACAGTTAACATAGTAGAAAGCAGTAAAAGGGTGCAATGCAAGCAGCTGCGTTATTTCTTTTTTTTGGGGGGGGGGCATGCTGATGGAAATTTCAGTAACACTACAAAGGCTCTGAAGGAGGAGGTGAGGGAAAACCCGCAGGAAACACCAAAGGCTGCTCAGTAGCAGCACCAAGCAGCAGCCATCAGGCCTTCAGCTTCAGAGGGTAAGTTTGATCCAGCATTCAGATTACACTTGAAGTTTAGACGAAGCTGTCCACAAAACCTCCCAAATGAAAAATCACTGTAATCTTCCTTTGGGTCTGTGGGCCTAAATACTGAGTTTCTAGTGACTGTATGGTATTCCTGTAATATTCCTATATTGACCTATAGTACTTTTCATAGTATCATTATATTGTTCCTGTAGAAACCTAAAGTGGTTCTCAGTATTTTATATGACTCGTAGTAGTTTATGGTATTTTATAATCTATCACTAGTAGATTTGCACATAATTGCCATAAAATCCCTCATATGAAGCATGAATCTGCTGAGTGAGAAAACTGGTTTTAAAACACTTTTAATTCTCACGAGACTGAAAAGAAATATAGTAACCTTAAAATAATTTTCAGAAGGATACTATACAAAAATCACAGCAAAACTGTAAGTCGCTATAGGAATATTAAAGTGATACCAAAGGAGATTAAAATGCCATAGAGTACTATCAGGTCACTATAGACTCACTATTGACTTCCTGTAGGAATATTACAGGATTCTTTTTGTTGGCGTGGAGAGCTTCCAAATATTTGCAATTTCCAATAAATATCAGTGGAACTTCCTGGGGCTTTATTGGGAGTGTTTCTGCCCTGTCCTCCTCGGGTCAGTTGTGCAAAGTGTATCTCTCACTTCCCCTTATGGGAAGCTGTTACAGTCAGAAGCTTGTCACAAGCTCTCAGGAAATGTGTGAAAAGAAGCCTTCCTTACCGTTGGAGGTGATCGTAGATAAGGACATGCCACTGAAATCACACCGGAGTTTAGTGAAAGGTAACCTGTCCAATCCCACAGACGAGGACCATGGCGGCGGGCTGCGTTTGCTCCTTGGCTGCCCTGCTCTCATTGGCTGGTGCCCTCGGACACAGTGAGTACCATCACAGACAAAGAGTGTTATGTGAAAGCAGCTTGTCCAGGCTGGGGAAGAGCTGCCAGTGTGCAGAATGTGCCAATAGAGACTAGATGAAATGTACCACAGGCCTCATGTATCTAAGAAGGATTCATTTTACAAAAGAGGCTCCACTGATGGAACTATTTCTGAGTGAATTTACTGATTTGACAAGTGTCTTGCTTCTTCTCTGACTCATAAAGTGGCAGCGTACATCCTGCCTCCCCTGTTCGTTAAATAGGTCAAAGTATATATTTACACACACTCACCTTTATGGTTGAGTCTTCTGAAAGCCCCTTGTCTGAAAGACCTTGTTTGCAGTATCAGCCCTGTGCTAACAGATACCCTTCAGCCTCTGCGTGGGCTGCAGCTGGAAAAGTGGTGGAAGACTTTATTTTCCTACAGGAAGTGGGTCGACCTTTAGGAAGCTGTAGACGAGGCAGGCTGATCTTCACTGTATTCATCTGAAGTCGGTGGTGGCTGGAGCTTTCCAGGCACTAGAGAAAGGCAGTAGTGCCTCAGCAGGTGGAATTCAGTGGTGCATGAAAAAAAGTGCAAGAACAAATAATACAGACTTCTGAGGGCAGTTCTTACACACCTATCAGTTCTTATATACCTATCAGTTCTTATATACCTATTACTTCTTATATACCTATTAGTTCTTATATACCTATCAGTTCTTATATACCTGTTAGTTCTTATATACCTATCAGTTCTTATATACCTATTACTTCTTATATACCTATTAGTTCTTATATACCTATTAGTTCTTATATACCTATTAGTTCTTATATACCTATTAGTTCTTATATACCTATCAGTTATAACAAGTGAAACGTTTTAAGAGGAAGATAATTCACCACTTTAGAGAATTTTCTAGAAAATAGAAGTGTCAACATTCCAAAATAAGGCAAATGTGTTGAGTTGCAGCTCAACCCACTTGTCCTTTAATCCAGAGACTAAAACCCTCCTGAACGTCTCATCTCCTTCTCCATCTGGCTTCAGGATTCAAGTGGATTCAACAGGTGAACCATCACCACACTCTCTTTTTTTCTGTAGGTCAGGTCGGGTTTTCCACCTCTCTGAGAGTGGAGCGGGTGTTTCTGGTGTTTCTGGCTCCCCACATTCAGGCTGAGAGCTGGTGGAAAAGCCTGACTGCGGTTCTTTCATTTCCTGCTTTGACTTTGTCTTGTTGGTGTTTTGCCGTTATGTAACGTTCAACTTCCTTACACTTGCTGTAATCACACAAAGAGGTGTACCGCCCTAGAAAACACATCAAGGGAAAACAAAAGATGAGTGGAGAAGCTGAGAAAAATGAGAAAATCTCCTCTCTCTCATCATGGCACTGAGCAACAGTAGGGCAACTTGAAAGTGTTCCTTCAGCTGATGTGGATGTGTGTCAACTGCAGTGTGAAGCAAAGTGTTGCTGTGAACACGTTACTTTTTTGTTAGAACTAGTAACTTAACGTGGTAGTTTTTTATTGTAGTAATCCGGTAGAAGTTATTTTTTAAGATGAGAATGTCGTTACTTTCATTTTTCTTTCATACTGTTTTGATTGATTTTGATCATATTTTGTTTGTGATTTTTATCAGCGAAAAATTTTAAAAGAAATCGCAACAAACGGCACCTTGTACAGACAACACGCTGCTGGTGGAAAACAACGCAGTCAATAATTGGCTTACTGTTTTAAAACCAGACCAATAGTCGGCAGCGCAAACCACATTTCTATTCCATGCTTTTGAAGTGGGTAACGCAAAAGTACTCTAACAAGTTACTTTTAATTAAGAGTAACTTTGTAACGTCACTAGTTATTAGTAAAATAACTCATTACTTTTAAAAGTAACTTTCCCCAACACTGGCTGTGAATGAACGTAGATGCAGAGTCAGCGTTCCCTGGATAAATAAAGTAAGAAGTTTAGGCTTTGGGGGCTGGCTGGTCTAGCCTACAGCACTTGGTTTCCCAGAAACATCTTCAGATCCTTTTTATTCCACTGACATACAAAAGGAGCGAAGGTCATCTTGGATGGATCTACTGGGTCTGAACAGATTCAAATCAGATTCTGTGTGGTTTTGTTTGGCATGGAGAGAGACAACCGATGCCACAGGCAGTTTAAAAGCAGAACCTTCTTGGAAACTTCGATCTTTAAGGATTTGTGGCTCAAACTGAAATGTTTTATGTTAAATAATAAATGTTTATTACACTCCAACCTTTCTCTTCCTCTGTAGTAACTCTGGCTTCAGCAGGATTATGTGAACTATAAGGAACAATACTAGGATGGAAAATACTGTTTGTCATAATTTTTGTTAAATTTGTTCGTTTCTTGGTGCCTCAAAAACTCTCCAATGTATCACAGCTTCTTCACACCCTTCTATAGAATTAAAAGTAATTGTTCTTCCTTTGCAATGTCACACCCAGACCACCGGGGGGCGGTAGAGACATATGATGTGAGCGCAGGCCACTTCTTCCTGCTGAAGTGTGGCAGCTCTGGGGGTCGTACCAACGTGACCTGGAGCAGAGGGGGGAACCGCTCCCTGAGCCTACCCTCTGGGGTGGAGGTCAGGCAGGGGGCACTGTGGTTTTTACCCCTGGAGGCGTCACATAACGGAACCTACACCTGTGAGAAGAGGTATGAAAAACACACGACTTACTAGTTTGAGTGACTACTGCGATAAACATCCAAGATTCAACAATTCATCTACATGATAAAGACTGCTAAAGGGTTGTTAGTGCTACCTGTTGCATTTTGGGAGATTCTGTGAAATGTTGGAAATCACTAACTGAAGTAGACGGTTGAGGGGACCAAAAGTTAAATCACAACATCACAACATATCTCCTGGAATGTGTTGAACATCAGACCGATGATGTCTAACAGCAGAAGAGGATCTCGGGGTGGAATCTTTCCTTCAACTGTACACCTGTATCTCTGCAGGGACCGGAGAGGGTCCTGGGAGATCGAGTTCAGGGTGTCAGTGTCTCGTGGGCAGTGCCCCCCCCCAGCTGAGACCAGGTCCATCGCCCTGGGAGCCAGCAACCTTCTCCCTTGCAGACAGAAGGAGCTCTTTGGCCTGAACAGCACAACGCACATACGATGGCTCAAGGTACAGCAGTCCCCCTTCATGCATTTATCCTGCATCAATCACACATTGACACTACAAGCACCTCTAGTATATAGTAGTATAGTATGAACTTCTAATGTGTAATTTCCCAAAAACATGTCTCTTGCATGGAGCCAAAGTCCAGCAAGCGCGCAGTAAAATGCTCCTCATAATTTCCAGTGGCTGAAAAAAAGTGTAAAGTTTGATTTTTGAGTATGGAGCATCCATATACCTGGCTCTCCTTTAACTCTCCTTTTAACTCAGAAGTTACAAGTTACAAGAAATGGTCTGCTAACTAGTTGTGTGAGGGTTAGACTGATATGTTATTATATCCTGCAGTCATGTCGTCCACCTCTGTTATGATGGATGTTCCTCCCTGACCACAGCTACAGAAAAACAGTCTGGAACATTTTCTTCTCTTTGCATGCTAGAGTGTTTTACTGTACTACTCTGGAGGAAAAGGCATTAAGTGTATCTATCAATGTACCTCTGATGTTTCGATAGATGTTAAAAACAAATGTTTACAAGCTGCAGTGAAACCCACTGTCTGGTACCCTGCGTCTAGGACTGCAGGCCCATCGAGCCCCGGGGGGGCGCCGCGTCCATCAGCCGGCAGGGCGACATGAGGCTCCCTGCCACCGTAGAAGAGGATGCTGGGCTCTACACCTGCCTGGTGGAACTCACCCTGGACGGCAGGAACTACACCGCCGCACACAGCTTCCAACTGAGGATCAACAACGGTAACGAAAACAGTTAGGGACGGTTAACCTGTGACTTAAAGGTCACCAGGTTGAATCCCAGCTGGGAAACAGGATAGGGAAGGGGATCCACATTGTTTTCACTTTGAGTTGACAAACAGTCAAGAGTTTTAGCATTAGCTTATAAAATCTTCTACTATTTATCAAGAAATGAAGTTTTATTTCTAATTTGGGGGCGGAGTCATCCCAGGTTAGAGAAGCCAGAAGGTCACTGGTTTAAATCCCCAGACCAGCTGGTTGAAATGTGGGTGGAGAAAGTGACTGAGTAACGTTCTCCAGTCCCTCGAAACCCACTAGGTGCCCTTGAGCAAGGCACTGACTCTGCTTCAGTGGAGCTGCTCACTGGCGACCAGTAGAAGACAGTGGCTGTGCTGGGAAGCTCCCAGTATGAATGTTGTAACTGAATGAAAGAGAAGCAGGGTGTTGCTGAAAGAGAACATGTATGCTCTGCATGTGGTATAAGAACATTTATTATATTTTTTTCAAATATTTTTCTTCAGTGCATGAGAATATTATCTATCTTTTCTCTTGATTGATGAACCCACCAATCAGTTCGATAGATGTATGAGAACCTGTTAGAAGCTTCATTCTTTGTGTCCTTCTTTTGATCTATCAGATCCATTGCTGTATAAGCCCTCGGTGGTGTACCCAAAACAGGAAAAGGTCATGGTGGAACTGGGCAAGTAACATAACATCTCCTAACGTCTGAGATACACAGAACGTATCCCGTCTGATCAGACGTGGTTTACTGCATGCTTGCTGAACTAGTGTTGCACTCTGGCGCCATCCTCTGGTGGAATTGGTGTTTTGTTTTTTCAGCAGGACATGATCTGGTCTTCTGTGTATCGTCCATATGGCATCAGATAACTCTCAATATTCACAAGCAAACACAATACGATTCACAAATGTATTTTGCGATTGATATATAAATGACTCTGTTCACTAATATATTTTTCAATGCACACTCAAATATTTATCATTTTTATACAAATGTGAAGAAAATCCACATATAAATAAAAGAAGGTTCACAAATAAATTTGGGGGCGCTAATGTGCAAAATTGCCTAGTGCAGCTTTAATTTCACTATTTAATGATTTGTTAGGACGAGGAGGGAATGATAGAAGAAAGTCTATTTTGATAACAAATGTGACTCTACCCACCAAATCACATCTAACTGCAGATCTTCTGAAATGGTTCCTCATCTTATCAAAGGTCTGTTTCCTTGACATCTAGGACATCAGTTAGATGTATGATATATAAATGATACCAGGGAATGTAAAGCTACAGCTCCTTACTTTGTTCACTTTAACCGATGACAGGTTCGAAAGTGGAGCTGAAGTGTTTCGCCTACCTGGGGGTCAGCGAGGAGTTTGAGACCCTGATGTACTGGACTGTTAACGGCAGCCATAGTGACGACCACAAGCAGCTCGAGGACTCCTTGAAGTAGTGAGTTTCTCTGCCTCTCTGAATATACACAGATATGTACATGCATTTATATGTGTGCACATTAGGGTTCGACTGAATGTGAGTTACATGAAATAAGGTTTCAGTTGATTCATTTATTGTTTGATTGCTTTAATGGTGGATTATGTCACTACACTGAGTTCATGCCAGCCGTTTTGTTTGTTTGAAACGTGGTTTGGCCCATGCAAAACTTTTCTTTGCTTTGGCTCATTGTTTGATTTATTGACTGACTGACTCATGCGGTCGCTCATAACCACACTTGATCAGAATAGTGTGCTCTACACAGGCGTCAATGGGGCAAGTCAAGCCAGCTGCACCCCCACGTTCAAATCTGAGAGAGCGCTGTCTCATCAGAAGAAAATGTCATTTTCAATAGTAAGATATGTTTGAACGCAAGCTTTACAAAAAATATCTAAATGGCAAGTGTCAGCAGCTGTGTTGTTGACCCCGCCTCAGTGGCTGAGCTCACTGGTGGAGCAAATGATGTCACTGGTTGCAGATGGAAACAACCAACCAACGTGCTGCGTGATGGATTCTGGGAAATGTTGGACAACCGCCAGAGAATGGGTCTGAATTTGTTGCGTCTAGTTTATCCAGTAGAGAAAAAGTCAGTTGAGAGTCACGGCCCTTACTAACCAACATGTCTGGTCTATCTCGGCCACTGCATTGCATTCTGGTCTATCTTGGCTACTGCATTGCATTCTGGTCTATCTCGGCCACTGCATTGCATTCTGGTCTATCTTGGCTACTGCATTGCATTCTGGTCTATCTCGGCCACTGCATTGCATTCTGGTCTATCTTGGCTACTGCATTGCATTCTGGTCTATCTTGCTACTGCATTGCATTCTGGTCTATCTTGCTACTGCATTGCATTCTGGTCTTTCTCGGCTACAGCATTGCATTCTGGTCTATCTTGGTTACTGTCGGTGGAGAAATTGGTCTCTCTCCTCTG
>OOFE01036024.1:4231-23537 GCA_900323365.1 Monocentris japonica | reverse complement strand
TTTGTTCATGCAGTAATTTGTTTCATAAAGGCACATTTATTAACAAAACAGTACAAAACATTTATTTAAGTCCTACATAATATACAAGTGAGAAGAAGCACTTCCCTCACTGTAACCAGACATAATCCATACAGTTACATTGTGAAAAGTGCACTCTCTCTCTCTCTCTCTTTCTCACAAACACACACACACACCCGCACATGCATCCGGACAAATGCAAGAGGATTAAGGCAGGCATCACTAAGGTGTTTATGAGAGAGTAAAGTAGGTAGTGACACACTGGCATGCAATCACACATTCATACGCTCATAAGACAGTAATAAATTTAGCAGCACATAATTATAAATACACTGCACTGCACTGCACACACCCACCCACACACACACACACACACACATATTGTACTCTCTTTCACACACAAAGCCAGGAGAACAACTGCTTGATAACGCTTCATCCCTCCCTCTCCTTTCCTCTCCCTCTGGTTTCCCTCCAGTCGTTAGCTGCCTCTCTGTTCTCCACGCACTCCATTTAGCACAGTAATACAGTAAGCTCCTCTGTCCATCGCTGTTGTCTCTGACAGGTCTATGCAGCCTTTGCACAAGCCTTGATGCATTTGGAGTCAATCATTTGCGTGTAACTTTGAGTATTTGGATTGAGTCATTTGGGTGACGATTTGGTTTTCCTGCAGTATTTTGGTTTGGTATACCTGGAAAGAAATTAGTTTCACATAGGAAATTGTTTTTTTCTGCAGGTATTTCGAAGGCTCCTTTTGGAAGGTCAATCATTTGTATAGGCCTTTTTTTCCTGGCTGGTCCATTTGAAAAATGGATCATCTACATGACCAATAGTTTCTGTTGGCATTTAAATCTGTCCATTTTAAAAGTGAGTCCTTCATGTATTGTTTTTCTGCAGGCACAATATGTCAGTAACGGTGAAATTTATAGTACGTGAAAATAAGATTTGCATCACTCGAGAGTTGACATGTTGAGGTATAAGGGTTTTGTGTGGAGGGTAACTGAGGATTTCCTTTAAGGGAACAGCTCCCTATGAGGTTTCTTGGAAATGTGCATATCATCTAAACATTTTCCTGCAGTGGAAAGACAGCTCTGAACTACTGTATTGTTTTGAATCCATATAGGTTATAAAAATGTGTGTAGGTGTGTGTGTTGGCACATTTATTTTGCAGTTATTGTACCATGCAAGACTGAAATGACCCCTGAGTCTCCAGTGAAATGACTGTGACTGTGCTGTGGCTGTGATGTGCTTTTGCTGTGTCTGCTTTATAACTGAGCTATTTCTGTCAACCTTCTCTTTTTTATTGCTTCCCATCTTGTCTGATTTATCATCAGGAATGGTTGTTCCATTCACCCAGTGTACTTCCCAAAGCTATTAGTTGTTCCAATAGGTGCCTATCATTTTCCACCCGAATAAGCCCTTTTCTTTTTGATGTTTTTTGAACGTTCGTGAGAGCTAGAGAACCTGAACTCAAGATTGACCGGCACGATTACGTCGGCTCTCTGCCCTCATGGCCTCTGATCGTGTCCTCTGGGATCCATTACTTTGCGATTGCAATCCTTGACCCTGAAGGCTTATCCTTTATCAATGATTTGTGACACCTCTTCACTGCTAATGCTTCTAGAGCCTGCTCTTTACATACTGTAGGTCTGGTCTGTACAGCCATATATAAGATGTTGTCTGATCTTCTTGTATTAAGCTATTTAGTTTTACAGTCTTACAATTTTGATCAATTTTATCATTTAGTGATGCCTTCAGTGTGACATTTTAGGATAAAGACATTACCTTTTATTGCAAAGCACGTTTAGAGGACCCAACCAAAGTAAGCGTGGGCTTGTGATGCTAGCAATAGGAAGGAGAAATTGTCAAAAGGCTCAAATTCCAAAAACCTTGGGAGAGATCACATCAAGGGGGCTCCAGCACTGTATTTCAATCTTTGGAACTTTTAAAAAAAAGTTTAATTTGTGCTATATTTGAGATGAAATGAGAACTTTGTTTTCTACTCTTTAGCACCAAACCTTAAGCCCTGGCATATGGCATTCACCATCTGTCCTCCACTGTCTGCTTTTGGGAAAAGAGACAAACAAATGTCATTGGTTGGTTGACAGATGAGATGTACGCTTAGTGGAATGTCAGGAGGAAATGAAGAGGCAGAGGTCCTGAAAATACTCCTCATTCAAAGACAGATGCCTATAAAGACACAGAGAGACTGAAAGTACAAAGTGACACATAATCAGTTCAGGAAATAAACAAAAACTGTCAGACAGGACATCGCTGTCAGGGAGGAAGTTGGTTTACTGGCAACGAGAGGAGAAGAATGTCATTGAAGGGATTTACATAACAGGGTGGGGATAGTCAATGATCTTGACAACACAAGTGCTCTGAGTGCTTATTGGAAATCCTGTCATGTTCAATGACAAGCTGAACTGCAAGCTTTGTGGCATGAAGTGCATGTAAATGTGTTTTTAATATACAATATACAGCTCTTATCATGACTGGTTGTCCACGGCGACTGCCTCTGGCTCCCATGCGGCAGGTATCTGGGAAATAAAAGACTTGCGTCGTAAGGAAAGGAACAGCTGTCTCCAATGCTGTTCATTGTCTAAAGGTGGCATGGACACAAAAAAGGAAAATGTGATGATTATAGCCTTGTTTTCAGCGTCTCTCCAAGATAATGAGCGCCCCATTAGTCTAGCATAATATTTGTCGTCTTGCAGAGACAAAACATCAGCATGGAGCTGCCAAGCCAAGCCTGAATTCAAACTCTGTCTCAGCATCCCTTGGGATTCGGTGCCATTACTACAATAGGATGTGTGCAGAACAGCTGATGTGTTGAGTGTTCTCCTTCCTCAGCCAGAGAGAGGCTAGTTTCACGGCTGACATTGTTTATCCATTGACTATTGTATTCCCTAACAATGCTTGTACTATGGAAGCGGATAGTTCTGAAGTTGGGATTTGTCTTGGTATATAATACAGTACACTTTCGGGAGAATAAAATGAGAATAAAATGTCCTTTTGCAAATATGACTTACTGTATAACAGAGAGAAGCAGATATTACGCAGGGTTAAAGTTGTCATATGTAGCTTTGGGAAGAAAAAAAGACTGATCAAGTTATTGTCGGTGTTGTTCTTTTTCTTCGTTATCACTGATACATCATATCACAAGCTTATTTTGGACTTTCAGAGATTCAGATTTATTTATTTATTTTTTATTTATTTACCTTGAGACCACCATTCTTCATGGCTGATGGTAGCTGTATATCTGCAACTATTAATGTCCCTGGCCCCGCTCAGTTCCTCTCAGCGAAAACAGGATTCCCCTATGAGGATCAATAAAGTGTCCCATTATTCCTATTATTGTTATATAGGAATAAAGGAAGTCTGAAGTTTGGACAGGTTCTGTTATATAGCATTAGTTCCCTGTCCTCTGAAGACATAGAATACAGTACCAGAGATGCATGGGGAGCGACATTTTATTTATTTACAGTATGCATACTGTAGTACACAACACAACTTTGTTCATTGTAAAAATGAGTCAAACGTCCCAGACAGAAGGTTTAGACCACTCTAATGCCCAGTTTGGGTTTTACTTAGAGATGGAGCAGAAATGGAAAAAGCGTGCTCGTTTTGAAAACAAGCACTTATCCCCAAAACACACAGGCACACCTAAGGCTGTTTACCGCAGTTGAGTTATTAGATGGTGGAGTTGGAGAGTGTCTTCAGACGGCCCAACCTGTTCCATGGAGTCATACTTAAAGTGGAGGGGAGGAAACGGCAAGATGGCTCCCAGCGGGCTGCCTGGCAAAGAGTAAATAACTCCAGTTGAATATGCTGTATGTTCCCAGTGCTTTGAGAAGGGCCTAAGCCAGTCCAGTGTCTTGTGTCCTTTTAGTGATTGATTGTGGAATACTGATGAATTCATTGTATATTATATATTTATTGAAGTAGTAAAGAGGAAGGAGAAACAGCAGTAGCTTGGGGAGTGGCTTTAGCTGCTGTACAAAATATCAGCTCTTTCCTGCTGTTGAGTTGCACCCCATTCTGCTCAATCCATGTCCATAACTGTCAAGAGGACTAAAACTCTCTTTATGTCTCCTCACCTTCATCTTCATCTCCCCTTCATGACAGAAGTGGATATAATGAGTGAAATCAATAAAGGAGCTTTCACCTGGATTCACCTGGTCAGCATAATTCATGGAAGGAGCAGGTCGCCCTAATGTTTCGTCCACTCAGTGTAGATGGAGTCTTTCCAGTGGCAAGGTGATATTCACTAGTCTCTTGCTGCATTGCTATCCATGTTCCCTCTCCTAATCCCCCTTCCAATCCCTCTCTCTCCCTATACCTGCCCCCTCAGTTCCTTTGTCAACTCGGAGAGGAAGTGCGTGGGATGTCATGGCATTAGGGATCAGACGTAAATCAACTGTTCGCACGGAGCCAGGGGGTCCTCTTATTACAGCAGGCTTATTTTGGACAACTGGAGCACCAGAGCGCACAATCATCTCCCCTAACCATATTCCCATCCATTCGCTACGGAATAACAAGCAGGCAGTATACCAGATGGATTACAGATGAAATTACCTCCACTGCAACCTTAAATGAAAATGAATATTATCGCTAAAACAAAAGCTAGGCTTGAACATGTATACAGTGTAATCAGGGAAACTATTTGCAGATCATTGCAAATAGTTTGACCTCCTGGAGATACTGTAAATAGCACTATGCTTGTTGAGATAAGTGTGTTTGTTCATCATGGACGGATCTGTTTGGTCTTCCATTAGTCAGCCACCCTTGCATTGTTTAGCTGTTTGAGATGCTACGATACGATAACAGTGAGTCAAGCCAAGCAATCCCTGACATCATTATGATGTCTGCCCACGCAGCCACTGGGTTTTTGATCAACTGGCCATTCAGACGTGGTCACCCTGCTGCCTTTCTGTTGTCTTTAAAAAGAAAACTGAGACAGCGTGCGTGGATTTCCAGTAGCCTTCACCATTCAAGCATTAGCTTAAACGAGAACATTCGACGATGGGCTGTGAGTGTCATTGTTCTGTTACAGTGCTGAGATGTTGCTAACTGAGGGATTATCCAACGGGCATCAAGCTGATAGAGGATTCAGCAGACCACTTGACAACCCACGACTGAGACGCACTTGGATTTCCACATCTGATGAAGAAAATGCACACACACACACACACAAACACACACACATCCCACCCCCCACTCTTAACCCTCAGCACACACAATACGCCCACTATACTGTAAATCCACAGATCAGTTAAAGAACAGGTTGACCTAACCTCTCAACATGGAGATCAACATGTCAGTTTTAGATCTGGTTGCTTTTTCACAAGCGTCAGCATCTCTAATTCGCACTCTGGAGGCCACTACACACAAGTCACATCCCACCTTAGAGACTACAGGCATTGTCTCCTCTTTCCTTGATACTGATGCACAGTGATGCATCAGTAAATGAGCCTGGGTGGGGAAGGGAGGAGGCAGCTGACTTTCAATTTACAACCTCATAAAAGGCCTATCAAAGTCCCACATGTGGTGTTAGATTAAGGATCCCTCATCCACTGAGGGATCGCCCCACTTTTTTTTTTTAAACCAGAAACAACTGTCTTGAGTCTATAAACATGAAGTAGTAACAATAAAGAGGCTGTCTGTGGTTATTAGCAGCCCGTGTCTGTTGAGTCTTCCTCCATTGATTGTCTATTATTCTGCTCTTCTTTGTAATTAGTCAGTAATTGAAGTACGGTGGCAGATCGATGTCTTGTGTGATTGCTGGGTAGAATGGGAATTGGATTGTGCTGTGCTAATATGTGTGTGGGGTTGTTGTGTGAATCCACGTGTGGATGCATGTGTGTGTGTGTGTTCTGTGGAGCCGAGACAGATTAGTTGAAAATATGACGTGTCATCGTAACGGTACCTGTTTAATGTTTGGAAAGGATATGCCAGTTTATGAATCAGTGGATCTGTCCACAAAGTCAGAGAAAAAGCTTTGAAAACTGTAACCGGGAGGTTTAAAAGACAGGGCATGGAGGAAAGGAGGAAGGGGAAGGAGAAGGGGAGTAGGAGTAAAGAAAGGATATAGAGTAAGGAGGTGATAGAGGAAATAGATAAAGGGAGCAGAAGATTTATGGAGGTGAAAAGACAGGTCGGAGAGGAGACATGAGTGCAAAAAGAGGTGGTAGACGGGTGAGGAGGGGGTAAAGGCCGGGTGAGGAAATGATACAAGCCTATTCTTTTACCTTAATTGGAGGGACTGATATTTGCTATATTTTTAGATGGATGATAAAGCCACAAAACATGACCAAGTCCGCCTGCGGGGCTGCCAGCATAGCTTTCACCATGGTCATTTACCTGTCTCACCTCAACACTAGCCTGACTCAAACACTGAAATATGTTAGCTTAGCTCTGTGCTGGAATGAGACACTGAGCTTGGTGTTAAATCAGACACACACACACACACACACACACACACTCAGTCGACCATGTGTGCACAGCATACTAATGCTCATTGTTTCATGGCGCAGATTCCTACACAGAAGACTGCACAGCCATTCAGTGCATCTGCTGCTTTCACTGATGGGAATAACTGTTTTCGCCAGGTCATGGTTGTAAATAAAATATTACTGGATGGGAAGTGTGATCATACATCTGTTATTGCGGTCTAGTTCAACCGCATGCAAACAGCAGAGGTTATGATCCATTGCAAGGCCCGTCCCTTAATAAAGCTTGTGGATCAGTGGGAACATTTTCCTTTGTAGACAAGGCTTGTATTATAGTCCCACCCTTTCATTTAGGGCCCAGAAAGAAGCTCATGGAACATAGCCTTGTGGGTAACATAGTCATCCATAGAGCCGTCAAACTCATCCATCTGGGCTTGCACCGTAATCCAAAGCATTTGTCCGAGACTGGCTAGGGGACACCACATTACGTGCATGTGGCTGCACCCTTCAGACAGAGTAATGGGATCTGAAATGGTGGAAAGTCAGGTGCAGACAGATCCAGCTGCATCCCTGATCACTGATGTGATGTCAGCACAAATATGTGTTGTCACTGTGCCTGTAACCACTCACCACAGAGCGCTTCCAGATACAGAGGGAGAGAAAAATGACGGGTATAGTTGTCTGCTGTTGTCAAAGTGACAGACTGGAGGAAAGAGAGGGAGAAGACAGGAGATAGGGGCAAGAAAACAGTAGAAAACACACACAAAGAATCCCAAAACAAAGAATATGATCGAGAGGAACAAGTTTAGGATTATTAATTAAAACTTTCTACTATCTTCCAAACTTCCTATAACAGTCTCAGTCGGGTGAAAACATCTACCTCTATCTACATCCAATACTATGGGGGCATATGTATTTATTGTGGTTTTGCTGATTCATCCAAAGTATTATACAATCAATTCTGCAGAATGCTGATTGCCACTTGACTTGGCTTACCCTCTCAAACAATGTGCCTGGATAGGATCATGAAGGCAGCACTGAAATACTACTTTACAGATGCACTCGTCCTGTGAGTGCTTTTCTTTGTCCTCTCTATGGGTAGTTTCCGCTCTCCTACGGGCTACACAAACTATATGCCTTACTGCACGTATTACATTGGAACTAATGGCCTGAAAAATGCTCTGGGGTCTGTGTTTGGAGATCTATATTGTCCTAATGGGTGGACTTGGAGAAAGAACATTTCCCAAGCTGAAGGTCCGATATAGCCATGGGGTTTGAGCTTGAGCTTGGGCTGACTGGCTACAAGGTGGATAAGATATTAACACATGAAAAGCGCTGTTGGCAAATTGATTATTGATGGGCTGATTGAGTGTGTGTTATAATGTTGTGAAATGGCCCAGAGATTAGTAGTGTTTCTGATGACACACACACACACACACACACACCTTTGCCTTTGTTTTATGTTGGATTCTTGACTCAAAGCTTTTCAGCATGTTGGCTCAACTATGACACTCTTACACTCTGGCTCAACTATTACACTGAAAATATCACTTACATATGATATGACGCGATTGTTAGGTAGCAATAGTGTTGCAGGGCTGTTTGGATCCAGATGCTCACCAAGCGTTCTTATTGTGTTTATTCTGTGTATTTTTTTTCTATTCCACTTTGTCGTCAACATTTGATCCTTGTTTGTTTACTCTCAGATGAGGTTTAGGGGTTTTTAGATGTGTTTTTCCGTGTTCTCACTGAGGGTCTAAGGTTGGGGGGGTGTTCATTAATTGTTTTAATTTTTTGTTACTTAATGTGGCTGTTGTGTGAAGCCCCTTGAGACTGTAATGGTGATTAAGGGACTGGGACTGGGACTAATTGAGGGTATAAGTAATCTTGAGACTGAAAATTGGATTACTGGGAGGATGAGAAACTAGGAACAGAACTAGGCCTGGGACAGAGAATCAGAACTGGTCTATTTCTGGCTCTGGATTGAGGCCAGAGTCCATCTGGGGCTGGTATCTATCTGAGTGGCACCATTAATATACAATATCTCCAATAAGATAAATATTATGAGTATGAATGAAATATAGGAGATCCGACTGTCAGTGATTCTAGATGATCTCTCCTAGCCTGGAAATCTTGACAAATGCAGTCGTAGGTTTAGTTGTAGTTTGTCACTGGAAGCCAAAGCAAATCGCATCGTTCCTGATAACCTTTCACTATGACCTGTAGGACTTGCTCATGTATGTCTATCAGCTGAACAACCTGCCCCCTGAGCCTCCGTGGGGTGTATAGCACAACCAGCAGTTAGTCCTCGCTGTTCGACTGCAGAGTAATGGGCTTTCAGTGGGGACTCGGAGCAAAAGCAGAGACCTGAAGCAAATTCTAATCTCACATGCACTCAGATACAAAACCGGCAGAACTATGCTGCTGTCCTGGAGGAGCTGCGGCTCAGCGGAAAGTGATTCATGAACACCAACTATTTCTGTCTGTCTGTGTCTCTCTCTGTCCAGTTTTTTTTTCTTCCTCCTTTTGCTTGGATTGCCCGTATAATGTCCTTTTTCTTCCGTGACCTTGTCTTGCAAATAAATGGACACACACACACACACACTCTCTCTGTTTCACGCTCTTTCTCTCACACACAGAGTAAACGTGGATTTTGAAATGTCAATAGTGGTGCCTCTATTGCAGTATTTTGCATTTCAGATTAATGGTGGTTGTTTCTGTATTCTCCTAAGGGCTCGTAATCCTGAGCTGAAACACAATCACATGTTTGTTTATCCAGCCAATTTCACGGTAGACAACTAACTTTGTGTTAATCTCTTCTCTCTCCTCAGAGACTTGTCCAGGAGAGGAAGATATGAAGTTAGCGAGCACCCTCTGGGTCCTTTTGTCTCTCACGGTGGTAAGCTCACATTTGGAATTTCAGCAGCGCTGCAAAGTAAAGTTTTTCAAGGCACTGTTTCCCATTTCATCCACCAGATATATACATTTTTAACTTTAGTATTAAATTTAGAATAAATGGTCAAAGGATTTCCTCTACTCCGCAAAGATTAATCTCATATAGTTCACTAAGCCTTTCTAGGTAATTGGTTCAGCTTGTTAAATACAAACTAGAGCGGGTCTGTCATCCATGACCCTGTGTGTGTGTGTGTGTGTGTGTGTGTGTGTTATGCGCTCATTTTTACTTATTTTTATTTTTACCAATTTGAGACAAAACCAATAAGTGACACACACTTTTCATAGAATGATGCCACAATATATCTGTCATAGCGCGCTATGCATGCTGGGATATCTGTCGTTATGTATGTATATGTGTGTATCTACTGAATTTATTGTCCCCAACACAATGACATTAACTCAAACGTGATATCTCAGACACCACCTGTCCGACTTTGATGAAACTTGGAGGGATGACGCATTTTGGCACCGTGTGATGGTGTTTAAAATCATTACACTGATTGGCCTGATGGGGGCGCTATAATTAAAGGTTAGAATTTCAAACTTTGAAAGGCCGTAACTGCTACACCACCAGTCTAATTTTGATCAAACTTGAAGGGCATCTTGTTGGTCCAAGGGGTCTCTGCATCATTTGTGAAGGGCAACATGTTTACTTGTTGTTTTTTTTAGGTTTTGCTTCACTGATGAGATGAGATGTATTTTGTGAGGCACTGTTCCTGATGGAAAACTTTTGGTCCTCTATTCTTCTGTGTCAATGTGAAATGGAAGTTTGCTGTTCAGGATCAAGCTTGACACGAGGGGCTGGCATGTGTCTTTGCCAAATGTTTTATGCCTGATGCATCTACGCTGTTCTGCTTTATGTTCCTGTGCTTTTGTTTTTTGAGCACCAAAGTGGTCTTGTCATCCAGATTCAAAAGGATAAATGGATTTTAATAGGTGAGGCCTTGGCTTGAGGGGTTACGGAGAAAAAGAGGACAAGATGTTTTTTTTCCTTCCTCGGTCAGTTCGTCTGTTGATATTGGTGGTGGCCTGGTGGTCGTATGTATGACGTCATTTACTTCAATGTTTGGAGTGACATCATATGTACGGCTGCTAAACTGCTACATGGGACATCAGCATTCTGACAAACGTCACTGATGGAAGGCTTTTTTTTCATTTGGTCCAAGGAGAATAACCCCTATTGGGAAAATCTGCCTGAAAATGTGAATATATCAGTGTGAGAAGAGAGAGAGAAGGAGGTGGGAGGTTTGCGTCTGAATTGTGACGGGGCTTATGGACAATGTCTCCCAGACAAAGTGTTGAAATCTCTGTAAAATGATCCAGAAAACGCAAGCGCATGAACCTGGCACTTTGAGTAGCTTAATTTTCAGCCAAGAAATTAGAGAGATAAGACACAGCAACTCAGGCGCGCCATCCAAGGGAGAGAGCCGTTATCAGCATCAGCGTTTCACAGGGCAGCCTTCATCATTTTTAATGTAGCTTCCGAATGCAAACAATAGACCAGAGATAAGATTCATTTGGAGAAAATCGCCTTCTTGAGTTCTTGTGCGAGTTCTCCAGCACGCTTTACTGAGTTACTCACTGGAATTTCATGCCAGATTGAAATTCTTTGCCTGTTCAACTTGACATCAGAAATTACTGTAATTTCATCCATTTAAATTTCCAGCTTATGTGGGGATGTGTATCTTTCCCCTGGTGCAATAAAAGTGCCGTTATGAATCCAAACGGAAATATTGCAAATTAAACTGATCATCATTGGCAATATTTCTGCTTTGTTTTAATTTACAATAGTCTTCTATGGGCAATATGGATCACGGTCAGGAACCTAATTTAAACACTCACACGCACCCTAACAACACCCTCTCCCTCCACCCCCATACACCCATAAGTCAGTGGAAAGCATTTTTTTCTTTCTCTCCCCTCTCAAATCTAAGACCTAATGTTCTGTTGTCTCCACAGTGCAGGGTGGCGGCAGGCGTTGAGCCCACCCCAGACACATCAGTCAGGCCTGGGCAGAGCATAATGGAGGGCCTGGGCCAGGCGGTGAGCCAGGGTCAATACAAATGTCTTGACATACCCAACAAAGACCAGCCACGCAACAGAACCGGTGAGGGGCTCAAATCTCTTTAAGGTTTCTTAAGGCTGGGGAGCCAATTCGATTAGCTCTGGGAGTTTCACTGGCCTTTGTCACATAAGTCGATGGATGGGGAACAGAACTGTGTTGTTGTTCTCGTTAACGGTAATGGTACTGTTGCCACCTTAAAAGCAGTTAAGCTATAAAGGCTTTTGGTTCAGAACCTGTGGCTTACACTCTCCCTCAAGGCAGTAGAGACATCACTACCCTACGGTATATACATATTACTGATAAACTGGCGGGTTAGCAACGAGGCAGGCTTGGTGTTTGTAAATCAACCACTATGTTGTATATTCTTAATTGTACAGACTTTCCTTCCTCCAGGTGCATACTGTAGTCGTATGTGGGATGGCCTGTTGTGTTGGGAAGAGACACCAGTTGGGACATTTTTGACACAGACCTGTCCCGATATCCCTGAGCTGGACCCCACTGGTAAGAAACCAATCCATGGCAACAGGATAAATAAATTAAGAGCAGCTGAAGACTTTTATGGTGCTGTGGTGTTTCTCCACTGCGCTTCCAAGAGATCACTTGTCAAACAATGTGTCCAGTATTGTGACGTCTTTTTCTTTGGATTTTCTCTTGAGTTTCTGTAGGTGGCGCTCTTTTCTTTGTCTGTTCAGCCATGGTGGCTATTGCTGCTCATGCTAACTACCCAGTTCTTCTTCGATTTATTCCAAACAAACCACTGTTGCTGCTGCCAGAAACAAAAAAATGCACCACTTCCTGTTCTCCCGGCGCCGGGTGTCTAGAACAGAAAACGTAAAAGCTTTCATGAACTGGCTGGAGGTTGAATCACTACTGTGTTATATCAATCGGTGATGGGAAGCAGCAAAATGGCCATTTATTTATATGAACATATCACAGATTATTACTTTAAGGGCACATTTTGGTATGCCATTATGTGCAGCTATTACAGTATATTACACGGCTGAACAATTCTCAGTTCAAGAGATCCAAGGTCAAGCCAGCTCTGATTTAGGAGATGCAGCGTGATGGAGAGAGAAAGAGGTACAGAGAGAGAAAGGGGTAGGAAAGAGAAGAGGGATTAAAAGGAAGAGAGGGAACTCGGAGTCATAAAGGCAAAGAGAGAGATGGATGAGGAGAGAGAATATGAATGAGAAGAACGAGAAGGTGTTTCTGTATTGGGAGGCTCATAAAGGATCTTACCAAAATGCCTGTAACATTAAGAGTCCCCTATGGTTCCATTTGGGAAAGCTGATACTGCTGATACAAGGCTTTGGGGGAGATGTACAGTTAGATGTGTTTGCAGAACAGTTGATGAGCTGTCAGAGGAGGCTAGGCAGCTGGGCTGCGGTGGTTGCTGTCAGGAGCAACGTGATCTCACGCGTAGCCAAGTCATGTGGCCTCAAACCCAGTATCTGAGCTTTTGCATCAAGAGAATTCTCTGTTTGACATAACATTTGGTCATGTCTGCCAAGTCAAATTAATCCCAGTGGTGCAGCAATGCCAAGATTCAGGGCAGGATTGATGCCTTTCAACAGTACCAACATGCTATTGGTGAAAAGTAGGAAAGAGCCAAACGATGTAGTGACTCTTTACTGGACACGAACCTGAAATGACATTCCACGTACTGGAAGTCAGCCTGTGTCCATCAGTAGCTTGACATCAGACACATATGTAAAGCTATTAATATGGGCTACACACTGTAAAGCCAGTCAGCACACAGTGGCAGTGCGCCAACCTTCATTATCTCAGTGATGGATTCTGCAGGTGCCAAGCCTCCATTAGTCAGTACCCGAAATCCCATCAAGAGCAATTACCTTGGACATTCTTTTTTTACAGGCAAAGTGACAAAATTTTGTGACGAATGGGGTAATTGGGTCCAGAGTCCCTCCGTTAATAAGACCATGTCCAACTGTCTACCGGCTTCAAAGGACGAATTAAAGGTAACTGGAGATTCAGATTGACTGTTTCCCTGTGACTAACGGAAGAACTAGAAGAAGCTGAACCTCAATTGTTCTGACTAGATATTGATATGGTTATCTATGTTTTCTGCATGTTTTAAAGTAAACATGATAGAACCATTTAATGATGCTGAAATCATATTACAGTATCATATGGGCATTTTTCATTCTTCTTGGCATATTTTGTTGGTCTTGCAGAGCCCAGCATCTGGATCTTTACGATCCTATTGTCCTGGCCTGTATACCATAGGGAGTGTGTTAGTGTGTGTGTGTGTGTATGGGGGGGTGGATGCGTGCATGTATAATGTTTACTTCACTCCCTAAATTCACAGAAGGCAGCTCCCCAGCTTCCAGGGGACCCTGCTGTAGAGCCCACCACCGAGGCAAGGATCAGTCCCATGGTTAACCCGAAAGAAGAGGAGATCAAAAGGAAGAAAATCCTCGACAGCCAATACAAATGCTTTGAGAAAATGCCCCGAGATCCACCTTATAACAAATCAGGTAGTGAAAATTACCACTGGAATCATCTCTGTCTGTTTCGCAATGGTGCTCAATAAAAGAAAAAAGTCTAGTTCATTTCAGCCTTGGTCTGCTATCCTCATGTTCTTGTGGCCATGTTGACGCTCTAGGGCTGTACTGCAGTCGGAACTGGGATGGCTGGCTGTGCTGGGATGATACTCCAGCGGGAACCTACACCTCCCAGAACTGTCCAAATTATTTCGTCGACTTTGACTCCACAGGTGAGCAGTGGGCCTCAGGAGTCTCCGCTCTTATAAAGGTCTGCTGAGGCCTTGTTAACCTCTCATGATAAATTCACTTCTGATCCTCTGTTGACAGGATTTAAAGAGCCTGGGGTGTCAAATATTCATAGCTTTGAGGATGAATAATTCATCAGACCTAATGGGACTGACTTTTATGGACACGACCATACAGATTAAGTGGAAATTGCTTGGGAAAAATTGTTCCATGTTGTTTATTACTTCATTGTTTGTTTCATTTCAGAAAAGGCAACTAAGTATTGTGGAGAGAATGGAGAGTGGTTTCGCCATCCGGATACCAACCGGACTTGGTCCAACTACACACTCTGCAATGCAAACACGAGGGAGAAGTTAAAGGTGATGCATCATGGATGAGGTGGCTATCCATCACAGGCTTAAAGATGAAATATGCATGCACTTGGCAACCATCTCAACTTGCCAGTAGGAGCTGCGAGAATTATGTGAATGGGCATTTTTACTTTAGTTTCCTATAAATACTGAAACTATAACAACCATTATTCATATGCATTCCTGTAGCCAAGCACACATGCACTGCTCTCTCATATAGAATACCACTGAAAGATTTAGTGATGGATGAAAGATACATGGGAAATTTGATTTAGTGAATAGTGATTACCTGCTTAAAGTTGTAATTAGTAACTAAATCCATTGTAATATATGGTAAATTGTGTATATTGCATTACTGTTATTATTTGAATTGTGCTATTATCAACATCTCCAACCAGCATCAGCCATTACTTCAAGACGTGCAACGTTATGCTAGTGGCAAGAAACACAATCTAAATGTGTTTTCCATCCAGGTCTGATCGGATTACTGTATTCCTGTCTTGTGTAATCGGTTACCGCTGAGCTCTGCTTGTTTGTGTGTTTTTGCAGTCAGCGTACATCCTGTATTACATGGCAATTGTGGGTCACGCTTTGTCCATCGCCTCCCTGCTCATCTCTCTGGCCATCTTCTTCTACTTCAGGTAAAGAACACAATGTGCTATTGCTGCGCGCTGTACCAAACAGTGGCCATTTGGACTATTGTTGCAGTGATTACTGCATCTACTGCGGTGATCATGACAAGGCATTTGCTCGTGATCACAATCAGGTGGAGATTGTTGAAGATAAGATTGTAATGTAAGTGAAGGGTTATGATGATAATAACGTGATGAAAATAGCTGATAGAGTCAAATATGTTTTATTGCAGGGATTTGACTCACCTGTCACCAGTGTATTTGAAGGGATACAGTGTTGGTCTTTCACTACAGCCTCCTCCAGCGATTTCATTACTCATTTCATTGCTACAAATGGATGGTAGATTGTGTCTGTCCTGAATTTGCTGTCCTGGAGTTTTCTTTTGTTATTCAGCTTAGTTCTTGTATGCTTTCCATATACAGTAATTTGAAATGTCTTACTATCTTCACTGTAGCAGGGCTGTCATGATTTAACGCAAGCTATGGACCTGAACATATTGCTGCTGTCTCACGTAATGTCATTTATAGACAACTTCATTGTCACTGCTTTACTCAGTTTGATGTGTCCCCTTAATTTCATGCCAACTTGCTTTGCTTGGGCAGCATATTAATTTCATGGATATTTAAGATTCAAAACTGAAGAGCCATGAAGTCCAACGTATGGAGGGATGGGCTGGTGCTTTGCTCTTATTAGAAGCGTGTGCACCTGAGTGCATTGCTCATTACGGTTGCTCAGCCCAATGCATTGCTTAATCCTAGAGGGAGAAAGTGCACAATTAATTAAGATAGTGCTGTTGAATTTCAATTAGATAAGGGTTCAAAATATCCAAGCGGATGAGGAGGCAGGATGTTTTGTTAATGTCTGTGAAATTTGGAAAATGATGAACCTTGGGAAATACTCTCATATAGAGAAAAAGTTTATGCCTTCTTGGAACTTTATGTTTAGTTTATCTCCGGAAAGAAAGGCAATAACTTTATCACTGTTATTTTTAATGGCACAACAATTTTACAGTTTCACTCAGTCCATTATCTTTGGAGATGGTGCCTTGGGGAAAAAAAAATCCAACTTTATGTACCATAGCAACACTTGGGAGAGTTGCTGTTTTGGCCTGTCAGTCAGTGTGAAAACGCTTCACTTGTGAAATTGGCCGTGTTGGATGAGCAGTGAGGGTGTTGACCCCTTGAAAGCAGCTGTTGTCCAGAGTAGAAGATCCTGTAGTGCGCTGCAAAGCTTTAAACCTGCTCATAAATCTATTGTGACGTTTAGTGCAAGTGCATTATTGCGCATCCAAGGCCTCACGAGAGTCAAACTCTTAACTCGGCTATACCAGGATATTTGTTCATTGTACCCTAAGATCAAGATGAGAGTCCCAACAACTGACAAATTAAGATTGCATATTTATAGCCCAATGTCGTAAAAAGTCTTAATGTTGTATTATGAGGTCCAGATGTGAAGTTTACAGTGGTATGTGATGGTGTACAGCTGCACTGTTCTCTTATTTACGACTCTACATCAACAGTGTCAGGATTCCCAGATGAAAATACTCCGGCTTGCCGTGGAAAAACAGAGTTGGTTAAAAAATACCACCTATCTCACGAGATTAGGACCTGTCACAGCCCTTACTACACATCGTTGCCATAAGGACGCTGCAGTTGTTTTGACATCCCCCTTCCAGATAAAAGCCCTTTGTATATGAGTATTCAGCTGTCAGGAGCTGAAAAGAGACTGTTTATTTTTGTCCTGGATGTAACCATGTCTTATGAATGTGTTGGTAAAATTTGCAGTTGTATATGATGTTTTTGCCCTGGCTTGTGGAAATTTGGTGCTGTTCCTGTTTTTTTTCATGGGAAGCATGGGTTTTTATGACTCAACCCAATCCTAAGATAAAACTGGCCATGAATAGTACAAAAGGTAAGATATTACTTCTCACTGGTTCAAGGAGGATTCATTTAGCTGCTTTAAAAATACTTTGAGTTATGTTTAATTGCTGCCAGGAAATTTAAACATTATTTACCCATCACCAAGATTAAAGTTACGGGATGTCAGTGACATGTAATGATTTTCATTATAACAGTTGTTTTCACGTATTGTCAAACACTCCATTATACAATTCACTCTGAGTGAACCACCAAGGTAATAAGGAGGCACCCTTGGGATCCATTATGCATTATTTAACTCAGCTTGTCGACGTCGGTTTTCCTAACAACTACAGAACACAAAGTGAAAGGTCCTGATCGTTCGTTATTTTACATCTCAGACAGACTCTAGCAGCATCTGACAACCTCATTAAACCATTAGAAGACAGAAAAGTCTTTCCTGTCTTCTGGGTTTGTCCTGTTTACTGCATCAGTGGCAGAGTTTCTCCGAATGATATATTTTTATGCACCAGATGAGATTTTATTGCGACCTTGCAGCAGGTATTTTTAAATTAAAAAAAAAAAACGCTATGTAGCAAATATGTGCTGATCACATTTGAAATGATATTAGCATACATTTCTTTCAGAAATGTCATTTGAACACAGTCAACACTTCATTTGAACACAGTCAACACTTCATTTGAACACAGTCAACACATCATTTGAACACACACCCCCAACATTTCCATGGAATTTACTACTGTATTGCCAGAAACTGTAATAAAACTCTACCATTTTTTAACCTTTATTAAACCTAACCAAAACATTCTGGGTTGACAATATTACTCAGCATAGCTTCCAAGAGTCATAGCCTTTTTTACTTTCATCATTCTGACATAAGTAACTATTTTTAGTGCTGTTGTTCAAGTGTTTTTCATCCTGCTCCAGTATGTATCATGACCTCTCTCCTCACACAGGAGTCTGAGCTGCCAAAGGATCACGCTGCATAAGAACCTCTTCTGTTCCTATGTGCTCAACTCTGCCCTCACCCTCATCTACCTCATAGCTGTGGTCGACAATCCTGAACTGGTGGGCCGAAACCCGGTGAGTCCTGCCTCAAATATAATGTACTATCCGTTCTGCCACGCATCCACAGCAGGGGTAGAAGTGCCTGCTTTTAGAACAGCATCTTCACAAATACCATTTAATAGAATTTTAGATGGAAGATGGTGTTTCTACTACCATACGTTTGGGTAATCAAAGTAAAAACTGAAAAAATGTGGGGAAGATGATGTACTATGCATGCAAATATTTCTATTTACCCCCCTTTAAATCACTTGACGTGCAAGCAGCAGCCACCACCACCAGCAGGCCTCCATTTTAAGGGTATACTCAGTTTGCATCTTACTTCATGGTGCCGTATCTTGACATTGCTATACTATCTACAGACATTTCCCAGAGCTATTGCTCTCTTAGCTCTTCCAGATTCTCCTGTCAGAGTTTTGGAGCCACGCTGAATTTCAGACGTGAATACTTTGAAACCCGAGGTCTGTTAAGGTGAAGATGATAAATCTGCCTCCAAGGAATGCCTCGCTATCTCAGCACCGAACATAAATTCAAGTGTTACTTTTAGTGTTACTTTTCAAGAAACATTTTTTAATCCTTTAAGGAAACCTAAATGATTACAATAGCCTTGGGCTTGAACTGTTAACTTAGTGCTTCTTAACAGTAGTTTGTGCAGAATCTTTTTATCTCTTCTTTTATGTAGACTGGAATGGAGGAAAGGGTGGCTAAGAATACAATTAAAAACATAAAGGCTGTTAAAAGCTTTACAAAATCTTTAAAAGGGGTCACAGAATATTCCCTAATTGACTTTCAAAATCAGAGGCCCTCATCCTTCCAAAATGTAAGTGTGTGGATCCTAAGCAAAAATAAATCAGATGACGTCACATACAAAAACAACAAATAGGATCGTAAAAGTTGGCTTACGACACATCCAATCCCAATAGCCCCAGCTTGTTTTAAACTGGGGCTTCTATCGAGGGTTATCTGGCCAGACACAATACTAGAAAAGACAGAAATGGCTCCAGCTGGGTCTGATACAGTCACTTCTCATACAGTCACATTCCTCAAATCTGTCTGGCACTGCAGCGTTTATTCAGATCCCCCATCTAAGCGTATCCAAGAAGCAGGCAGGAATGACAGCCCTCAGCATCGATGAGAGGAT
>OOFE01036023.1:0-19336 GCA_900323365.1 Monocentris japonica | reverse complement strand
GGATGGTGAAATGGCAGCGGTTTAGACTCGCAGCGCGGGACCAAGGGTGTAGGCGAGGGGAAGACAGTTTAGGTTGTACTGATGTAAGTAAGTTTTAAGTGAGCAGCAGAGGCCAGGGGATAGTTCTTCAGGGTTGGACTGGTGTAGGGCTCCTACTGTTCATGGTCGTGTGTGAGCAGGTGTTGAACAAACCCTTCCGGACGTCACAAAACCTTACAAGAGAAAAGCGTTGGCAATGAGATCAAACGTATTTTCACCTTATAGTTGGAATTTAAATCATGTGCACCATTTAAATCCATTCCAGAAATCACTCAGAAAGCAAAACTGAATTGACTACGCGCCTATATTTTGCCTTTGCAAGTTGATATTGGCAGTTGAATACAATAGGGGTGTGTAAGTTTTCTGTGTAAGCCAGAAGTACAGTAGAATATTCCGTAGTCACACATTTTCTACGCAGCCTTCCTTTGTCCTCCCATTTCATTTCCTATTGGCCACCCTACACAACAGTATAACCAGGCCTACCTGTGCTATACACCCTCCATGTCCTCACTACCGTTTCCCTCCTCCTTCAGAGCTTCTCCTTCGCTAGCAGCCTCTTCAACGTGAGCCAGCATGTCAGCCATAAGTGCTTCCTCCAGCCTCTTTCTCACACTGTACACCAGCTCCTCCTGCTTCCTACACACAAACACACAACAGGAAACAGTTACAGTTGGCAGTTACTGCTGCTAAATATGGCAACTGAATCAGTACAGGACAGAGTGTGCAGTTTTAGAAAGAGGAGCCAGTTAGTATGGAACATGAAAATATGTGAACAAACTAAACAGAATTAAAGACGACGAAAGGTTTACATCAGATGTGGCAAGATCCTATTACTTGATTCGTTCACTTATACAGCTTTCTTTGCAACTAAGGCCTATTACGGTATAACTGTTATTGTGCCTGGTGACAAAAAAGGAGGCAATATCAAAATCATGTGACATAAAAACAGACGATATTATTTAGAGTGACCTCCGCAAAGGTGGTCATGTTTTCGTTCAGCGTTGGTGGAAGTTTGCACTCTCCGGGTGCCTTCTAGTTATGTCCTGTTTTCAAGCAGTCTTGGAGAGGTCTGAGTAAGATTTGTATCAACTTGGTTCTTTGTCCATGTGAGCATGTTTTGACAAATTGCTCACGTTGACAAGTTCAGTTGAATGGTTGAAATGGACCGAAGGTGCAAACAAGGTAAAATACAAGTGAGAGACACACATCGTCTAGCATTGGATTTGAAACGTTGGATCCAATTTTTCTGCACGTCAGCTTGTACCAAATATCAAGCAAGTTTCTATGTACACCGTGCTATGATATATCTTGTGTGTGCATACCTGATGTCCTCGTCAGTGACTATGAAGGCCTTGCACAGTGGCTGTGAAGTGTTGAGCCAGACCCCGGGGTTCTTCTCTACAGCAGCAGACAGCTGGCCAGTGATGGGGGCTGCGCTGGTGTGGAGGGCGCTCGCAATGGCCGACAGAAGAGTCTTGTCTGTGCAGCCTGGACCGACCCCTGAGGGTACAGCCAGGTGGTTTTCACAGATTTTAGTTCAGATATACAATTCAAAGAAACCAAGAGGATTGCTGTTGATAAATAAACTGTCAGTGATGTTGACATAATGGAAAGAAACATTTAAAAGTTAAAAGACTAATTAGAAATAATATTAGATTACCTTGCAGGCCTTTAGGCAACTCCATAGTTTTCACCAGCTCTTCTGCTATGTCGTAAGCATTAAGACCACTGAGTTTCTTCTCCCAAAACAGCTGTGGATAAAAGAGTGGGTTCATATTAGCAGTGCCCTGTTTTGAGAGAAAGAAATTGAACCCTTAAAACTAATAGAAATGTATTGCTGCTGAGCCAGTGTAGGAAAAAAAAGTAACAGGCCATCAAAACATTCTTGTCAAATTAATCTTGGTGCAAACTTCCATCTTTCATTCCAGATTATGCAGCATAAGAGTTTATCACGTCATGCCTTTCCGTACCTGTCTGGGCTGGTCGACGGCTTTCTGAGGATCTGTCTTGACTTTGTTGCTGGGATGGTTAGTAACCTTGGTAACAGGCTGCTTAAAGATGGATGCCGTCTGCCTGACTGGGAGTGACGTGTTCAAGTCAGGTTTGCCCTTGGAAGCACAACACACACATAAATGGAGGGAGGACAAGGAAACAGGAGACATAGGAGCAAGGAGAGAAAGATATATTACTAGCATGTTAATGAAGCTCAGTCAGAATAATTCCTCAACTGCTGCAGTCTTTCATTAATTGACACATTGCAGTCTGGTGTGTTAATGAAATGCACCCACTGGAGTTTGTGATGTTCGATATCAGCTACTGACATAGCGCTACGTGGCTAGCATCCTCATGTTGAACGTTTGTTTAAAGGAGTAAAACAGGTCCTTCAACCAGATCAAAATTCAAATTTGGCTAAAGCAAACAGGTTATTCTAGTCTGCATGAAGCGTTTAGATGAGGGCGTTTCATCTGGAGTGGTAGTCTGTCTGTCCTACTAACATATTACCAGGCTGCAATCAAATATAGTCAGCGCCATCCCCAATTTTCTCTCAAAGATCAGAATACACTGTCCAGACCACCACCAATGGTTGTTCAACATGCAGTTGTGGCTGACGTACAGCGACTGTGAGTGGCGGCCTTCAGGCCGTTTGTCTCACCTTGTTCTGGTTGTTGTTGTCATAGCGCAGTCTCTGGCGATTCTTGTTCAGCTTGCTCATCAGCATCTTCCCTGTGCGGAAATCGAAGGAGCTGAGGTCCATCTGGTTACCAAGGTAACGGGCCAGCTGAGGCTTGCTCCGAAACTTCTTCCCAGACGGACTAGCAGAGAGGCAGAGGAGTCAGAAACCACTGAAGGATACTAGTTTGGACTTTAAAAACAATCTCAACAAAAGACAGTGACACAGAAGACAAACAGAGGCAGGGGAACAAAAATGACAGGTCACACTTCAAACTAATAAAAAACAACACAGCAGCAGACAGAAGAAAGTGTAAAAGGACCACAACATGCAACAAGTCAAAAGCAAAGCACATTCATATCGGCAATGAAACTGAAACCACATTACTTTGAGACAGTAGTGGAATGGATGCAATCTTAGATGGATGCTCTACCTAAGTCCTGTAGCCTATTGAAACATGAGCAGTCATTATACTGTTTCTGTTTTTTTTTTTTTTTTTTTTTTTTAAATCAAGAATAACATTGTATGTATTTGTGCCAAAATACCGCAAAACAATTAGTGAACATAATGCAGACACTCTTGGTATGGCTTTTCTAATGTTTGACCCAAATGTTTCGGAATGGAAACATTGTAACTCCACATTCAGGAGCAACAATCTGGAGCGCGTCTGCAATGACCAACAAAGGAACAACTGTTGACACGTGCTAGTAATACATGCAAATGTAACTTCACACACCACAGTTAACACCAGTATGATTGTACAGTAGCCTACCACAAACTATACAACCGACCCGCCTCCCCCCTCTCTTGCCTCTGTTCCTCATCTTGTTCTTCTCCTCTGCTAAATAAAAACAAATCTGGCGTTGATGATTCACTTTAATGGGAAGTACGAGTATTTCACTGAGGTCATGCTGATGTTTTGTTGTAAGGCCTCGCCAGGCGTGGGCCACTACTCGGCTACATGGCTGGACTAGACAGGCTCCTTAAACCAACAATTACGAGAGCTGGCCTGGTTGGCCTAGTTGCTCTGCTGCAAATAGACCCCCCCACCCCTCCTCCAAAACTTTATATCGTCACCTTCCCCTTACTCTAGCCCTGGCTGTTTCCGTCTTCCAACTCGGAGTCTTGTGCACTTGTAAGTTATGCAACCCTCGTTCATTCAGTACCTAAAATAATAGACATCGCTTTTTCCAGCTGACAAACCCGACTTTCTGGTCACTTCTTCCATTTTCCAGCCCTTGGGGAGAGCAGAGCAATCCCACCTTTTCTTCTCCATTTCCCACTCGAATAGCCTATAAATCCACTTAAGTTCTAGCGACTAGCCAACTCGTATTTTGAGAAATCGGGTGATTTTTTTGGTAGGCCTGTATCGCTTCTTACGCTTTTGTTTCGACCATATTACAACGTGCGTTCCCTGTAATGGGATCTCCCTGTCGACAACATCGCATCTCTTTGTCATTGAACAGATCGCTCCGCCGCGGACCTCAGCCACATCACTACCCGCCTATCTCGCCGGGCCATGAGGGCTACATCCGCAAGGAAAACATAAGACAGTATAGCTGCGTCAAGTCAGCCAGAGGTAGCCAGAGTGAGACCGGAAATGTGTTGATTTCGCCTTCGAAATAAAACCGTAGAATTGTCACTGTGTACTGATATTTTTCTACAAATACGAACGTCTTGACAGAATTATTGGATTCAACATGTAAATAGATACTAATACGATTATAATGTATTATGGGGCGTGGTAATTTTCAGTTAGGTACAAAAACGTTAGTATGTTCGTCAATACTTTATCCAAATATTTTGAAAGTTATGACCGGAAGACCAGTTTTTTATTCTGTTTTGCTAGACACTAGTGGACAGTAATGTTAGCATATGTGAAACATAAATTACTGTTCTAAATAGATCGCAACTGGTAAACACGATAAAGTGATGGCAACAATCGCGGGCTATATGAAATAAATAGATCTACCAGAGGGAATAAAACACCGTCCTTTATTTGTAGCTCAGTCAAATAAGCAGTCATTTTTAAAGTTTCATGTAAGCTACATGATGAAATTGGAGAATCGTTTCATCACGACAATGTACCCTTGTCATTCAGACTTGGAGCCGGCTTCTATGAATGAACAAAGTAGGTCTTGGCGATCAAATACAGACGACATTTTAAAGCGTGTCATGCATTTGAGGAAGCTTTGTATATAAAAGCATGATGCAGAACAATTATTAGACGCCCTTTAAGGTTAAAATCGATGTCGAAATAGCAAATACCCGATCCAGAATGCTGAATCCGTGCTTCAATTTAACGTTGTCAGAATCAAGAAAATTGTATCGTGGTACTGAATCCATCATTATATTTGCAATCTAGCTGAAGACCATTGCACAGCATTGCTATTTGCAATTTCGAGACCACCGAGCGCCTGTGCCAAATCGATGATACACATACTTTTCAAATGCATTACGAAAACGACACATTGCGCATCAGATGCTGAAATAATTAAAACCCTAGTTGATACTTTGCATTAACCTTCAGATGATATACTTACTCGTTTTTATCCATCCTGAAGACACTATCTCGTTTTCTCCCTTTCGCTGTGTTAAATCCCTTCTCCCCTATCCTCTTTCAGTCCCCTCCCCCTTCGATGGGAGAAATGAAAGACATTATCCACGCAAAATTCGCAGGCTGATAAAATGAATAACGTCTGCCTGAAACTAGCTTATCCGCAGTGAGCAACTATGCATAACGAAACCTCAGTGAATGGCTGCGCAATGACAACATTATCTGTCACATAAACTATTTGTGACACTAAAACATCAGAAAGGTTATTTCACACTGCTTTAACAGAACAATTAAGACAACATGATTAATTCGCACAGGTAGGGGCTAGAAAACCAGACCTTTAAATTTGCCCAATGCACGTGTGGCAGATGCAAAAATAAAAAGTATATTCATACATTGTGACTTTTATTGTAAAAAATGATGGCATGTGAAGCATAAAACACAAAATACATTGGAAACTTCTCACCAAGCTCAAGTTCAACAAAACATGTTGAAAAAACATGAAAATAATTGCCAATGTGAAGAATAATTTGACAGATTCATGAGTAAATAGAAGATTTATTCACATTAAACAACAAAGGGTCAGAAAGAGCATTTATACAGATCATATCCAGCAGTGCAAACTCCTAACATGCCCTCATTGACTGACTGATTGTTGTGCCAGGGCAGCCCACTTTAGCTTGCTTTGAGTAAGCACTCCACCCACGCATCCATCCCCAAGTCCTGGTCCTGTAGACAGACACATAGCCCATTCATTAGCAGATATGTACATAAATGGTTCTGTTTGAATCTGTGAAAATCAAATCCTTCCTCTCTTCCTGTCTATGAGGCTGGCTTTATGCTACCATCTTCCCTGTCTGACACAATTGAAGGAGGTCTGATATGACTGCATCAAAATAAGGGCTGTAGGGTGGTGATGATGGTGAGGTTGGGGTTGGGTGTGTGTGTGTGTGTGTGTATGTGGGGGGGGTCTATATGTTGGCTACAAATGTGTATAACCACTACACTATAATAATACAAGGCACTTGAGATCTGTTGGGCTAGTTCTGCTGAATGTTTAAGCTTTAAGCTTTATTTTGTACCACAATGGACTGACCATTAGAGACAGAATTTGTCTTTTAAAATCAGTCTGACCTCTTTGCAAGAGTTTGGATTGTACAGAGGTCTCTGGAAGAGCCATTAAGCCTGCACACAGTTGTCATTTAACAACCTTAGAGGAACAGTTTGATGTCCCCTAAGTATTAGATAAGTATTAGGCATTTTGCTGACCTCAATATAGGGTCACCTGCCATCTCTGTCCCCTAAGTATTAGGTAAGTATTAGGCATTTTGCTGACCTCAATATAGGGTCATCTGCCATCTCTGTCTAGATGGACTAGTGGAGATCT
This sequence comes from Monocentris japonica, assembly GCA_900323365.1. Classification (NCBI taxonomy): domain Eukaryota; kingdom Metazoa; phylum Chordata; class Actinopteri; order Trachichthyiformes; family Monocentridae; genus Monocentris; species Monocentris japonica. Next base: position 12,682 of record OOFE01036023.1, on the reverse strand, counting down.
GACAATATGACAGCTGTAAGCAAGCATGACAGCAAAGTCAACCAATGACCCAGAGTGCTACTTCAAATTTCAGTAAAAACCCCTGACATAGCCTACACCTGTTCAAGTGTCACATCTCAGATCTTTGTGAGTAGATATGGGCAGGGATTTGCAAATGGGTGGGACTGAAGCTAATGAGCAAACCAACCAATACATTTCAAGCAGTGTGTGAGAATCAAAGCTTAAAGATGTGCTGCTGCAATAACAATTCACTCACAATTCAAAGCCTTATGAGGCTTTAGTCATCATTCTTAAACTTCCCCTTAATGTATGGGACATAGTCCAGAACTAGCCGCCAGTCTGTAAAGTGAACCAGCGCCACTCCGCCCACAGTTCCCCAGCCGATCATATTTGGTACCCTGCACAGAAGAGAACAATGGGATTCACATATGGGCCAGAATTTAAACCACCCTATGAACTGCACCACACTGTCTCCCTATATGTTTATCTGAAGCAGCTTTGATTAAGATAGCTCTAAATAGCCATGATGATCTTTCAAGAGGTACTTCACTTGGAATGACATTTTCACTTTTTAGCACTTTTTACAAAAATAAAAGGGATTACCATCCACGTATCTCAGCATAGAGGGAGCAGTCTTGTATTGCAATTAAAATAAAAGCCTCTGGTGATCAGTCTCAAATACTTCGCAAACAGCTGTTAAGTTAGCAATTTCCCCATGGGGATCATTAAGGTTTCATCTTATCTTTATCTTATTTTAGAAAAGTTGGTATCAGCTTGTAGTGCATCGTTGAAAATGCACGTTCCAACAATCAGATGGGCAATGAGACGGTATATTATATAGATATAGTCAGTGTATATTATTATATAGACGGCATATTATTGTATGGTCAACAAAAAGCACATGCTGACCCTTTGACCCGTCAGTACTCAGCGTTAGCTGAGAGTCAGTCCATATCAAATCATATACGGGTAATTGGATCTTGGCAGCAAGGGAATCCAACCCAAAAGAGATGACAAATGTAACCAAAACACTAAGCCACAATTCGGCAAACAGGAAATTTCGAACTGGGACATTAGATAGATGATAGATGTTATATCAACTACAAATGTTAACATTGCAATCCCTGCCCCGTACCTCCCTTGCTAACTATATCGCTAGTTAGCTGTTGCTAGCTAGCTTAGCTAAATTAGTATGAAATACGGAGCCAGTAAGCTAAAGTTAGCTAAGCTAAACCAAATAGGTGGGTCATAGAGAAGGACATGCAGGCGTTGACAGCATTATTTTGAACATGACAAAAGCTCCCAAAGATGGCTTCTAGCGCAATACTCTACACCTGCTATTGATTCAACTTACCATGTCCTTAGAATGGAAATGTACTTGGCACCAATGGCTTTATTTAGTATTTTCTGCACCATTCTGACCTTTCCTCTGACAGTTCCTCACTCCATGCAAGCTTTCGTCGCAGATGACCGTTTAGGACCTTTGGGCTGTCCCTTCTTATGCCTGTTTAAAATAACCACCTAGTTCTGCAGCAGCACAGGGTCATTTTAGGCCACCATTTCAGAAGTTTCTTTTTAAAGGACATACGCTCTAAAATGCTCGTCTTTCTAGCTAATACTAGAGTCCTGTGCGAGTGAGCTTTATAAAATAACTATGCCTTGAATTTATTGAAATGATGCCTTGATGGTATACACTAGCCTGTTACAAATGTAATTTATCTCATGGCCATGACACGTGGACAAATTCATTTTCCAAACTACAATAAACCCTTTATTACAATGTTTTCCTTTATTTTCCTTTTTATGTATACAAGATTCAAAACCCAGACATTGGAAAAGGTATAATTCTGTTATTAAAAATGGCACATTTATTGCTACATTACTGTTATATACAGGACAGTTCTCAACTACTTATATATATATATATATACATACATACATATACATATATATGTATATATATAAAAACAAAATAACAAAAGGAGACTGGGATTGGAGGCACTCTGAGGACACTACAGCAGTGATGACTGTGTCCTCACTCCAAGTGTTAGATGTCAAGCTCTGTAGCTGTGAATGTACTTCTTTCAACACTCAATCTTCCCCCCTTTTAAGTTCAACAAAGATATGACAAAATCAGTGAAAGCAAGTTTTTATTACTGCTTTCTTCTACCAAAACAAATCAAGTTCAAGCCCATCAACTGAACACTTTCCATCGTATTATTATAATTAGCTGTTAACAGAATGCTCCTGCAGTTGATGACAAGGTTGCTTTTCTTCGGTTTTCAAATAATGTGCGTCAAGGCTCATGTCAAGAGACACAATATAGACCCTCCAAGGTTCCCCCTATCAAATAACTGTGTATACAGCTTGTAGGCTACAGGTTGTTGTCATTGTGGGATGTTCACAGAATACTTAATGACATCAAACCAGATGTCCATTTTCCCCAGGAACACATCTGCAATATTTAGTACATATATTGATCTTGTAATAGAAAAAAAAAAACTTCAAAAACAACTCTTTGAAAGAAGTGTACACAACCTCTCACGAAAAAAAATCACTGTCAATGCCACCAAAGAGCTGGCATTCAAAAGAGTGAAAGGGCAGAGGGGTGTAAAGGAAACTGCCATTGAAGACTATATATACTGAAAGTCACTGCAGCAGAGGACTTGCACTCTGTTATACAGGAACTAAAAATTGCTGCAAGTTATGAAAAGAAGCTCCAGTTACTATGGCTCAAAACAAAAACAGCTTCCTACATAAAAGCTGAAGCCACGCATACATTGACATGTCAATGTGCATCAATAAGCAGACAATGAGAGTCAAAATCAGTATCTCTTTTGAACCCAGTAGTGTTGAGTGATTTATCAATATGGGGCAGATAGAAAGATAAATTCATGACCTGAACCCACAACCTTAACTAAAACAGCAGTTTGGACAATATGGTCATAATCCAGTTGAATAATCAAAAGAAAGGAATAAAAACTAAACAAGATCTACATATCATTTATTTATTTAACTAGATACATTTGAAAAAAAAAAAATTCTTTATACCATTTTTAACTTTTTCCTGAAAATTGAAAAAGCATCAGAGAGGGGAGGGTGGGGGAATGAACAGGTACCTCTTTAATCTCCGTGATAAATGAATTGATACCGTTAACAAAATAAAACTGTCTTAAATGAAAATACAAGTTCAGGCACTGATAAGGTATCACTCTCCCATCATGACATCTTAAGTCTCGAGAATGAAAAGGCCACACTATTGATTTGTATAGGTCTTTTTCTTCATCTCTTTCTAGAAATTAAACTTAGATCTTTCAATACCAAGATCACGGGACACACAAAATGCTCTGCCTCCCATCTGATTACATGTTGGTAAAGATCATTCACAACATGAGATGATATGGGAATAACATCACAATAACACTGTTTTCTTCTCCATATTATCTTTTATCTTACACTCAAATACCGACGTCTGCCTCCAAATAAATGTGCAGGATATTAGAGTTTGCTGCACACCGAGAACCACTGGTTAGAGTGCAGACAATTTAAAAAAAAAAAAACGCTGAAATGAAAATTATGATACTGGACTAACAAAACCAAGGAATATAGTTTTGAAGGCGATCCACATTTGTATGGTAGCTACATTCAAAAACCAGTTGCATAATTACTGTTAGGAGGGACACAAATCCCTTCCCACATTGTGCCTCATGGTGCCTCACCGCTATAGAGTAAGAACACTTCAACAGGACTGTGGCACACACTCCATCCATGTATCCCCAAATGGGAGAGAAATAATTCATCTGGGTAAGTGACAATACACCTTTCTAATTCCATAAACTAAAAGTATAGCAATATTTTTTAGGCCATTGTGGTACCTTTTAGATGACCATTTCATGGAATAAAGGACACACCAAAGGCTTACCACATTTTTCCATTTATCCTAAGTTGATCCTTTTCCTCTGCCATCTTGGCTGAGCAAAGCAGACAGTTTTGAATTCATTTTTGAACAATTTCATCTACAATACACTCTAAACTTCAAACTAATATTGCCATTTGTTATTTAGAAATCTACAATGTATAGACTAACAAAAAATATATATTCTTATATATATTTAATTTTGCTCAAAATGAAACAATATCAGAGTAATGTATGGATGAAGTGAATTTACACATCACACTCTTCTCAGTAAGAAAACATGAGAACTTAGGAGGAAGGTGAGGGGCTGAGTAATTCAGTGGGAATGCTCATTTAAGAAAAGAAACCCTCTGGTTTGCAAAGGCTTGTCTGCTACTACAACAGCGGGCTAATAAGATTCCCTCCATTAATGGAACCCAGATGGTTTTTAAGTCTGTTTAGAACATCAACTAAGGGGCAAAACCTTGTCTGCTGCCACTGTCAGTAAACCATTTGAACTAAGTAACAGCAATAGTGGTGATCACTTAGTAGGTGTGTCTAAAATGGCTTTCATACAAGACTTGTAGCAACTGAAACGCACTGCAGGTTGACGCTCATGACTTTCAGTCTAATATATACAACTGTGCTTTATCTTGTCTAACAATGCTTTAGAAATAAAGCAGTACAAAAACCTGAACCTATGACAAGGGAGTAATGGAGTAATACTACAATGTGTGGTCAATAAAAAGGAAGAACAGTTTTGTAATTGACTGACTCTACCACTTTCAAGGAAGGAGTCTCCCCTCCCAACTCTCCAGATGCCTTGTGGGATGAGACAGGGCCTCAGTCAGACACTGTCTCTAGGTCAGAGTTCCTGTCATTCATGTAAAGCTGTTTGAATTGTCAAAACTTTGACCTTTTCCTTGTTGAGTTTTCCATTTCCCTCCCCAAACATTTGCTAACAAGATCAAGGAAAAGTGACATAATTTAAAACAATTCAACTTCAGCTATGGGCTTGGTTACATAACATATGTAAGACTGTACCATCACGCTGGGAATGACACTACATTAAAAATAATTGCTCATACACATAAGCAATCCCTCACAATAAATGTTCCTCACATGTAAAGCAATTTGCTTAAATGTCTAATAGAAAACATGTAACAATTAGGCACAAATCCTTGATTAAATTTGTTGTTTGTCAGGTCTCCTTTCTTTCACCAGAGCACCTCTCGGCAGTGTGTCAAGTCCCAAATTGTGGCAGGACAAAAGTACTCTGGTGTTCCATCATCGTATGGAAGCCAAAAAAGAAAAAAAAATCTTATATGTATAAAAACAAAGCAAAACTAAAAGTTCTTCACATTTGAGCTGGTAGTCATGGTCGGGAGTGCGACAAACAGGCTGTGTCAGTTTTGGCAGTATGCATGTGTGTACGAGAGTGTGTGAATGTGCATCTTGAAACTGAAACGGACAATACACAGACACGTCCATATCTACACACACACACTGAGAAGAATGGGTGGCAGAATCTGTTAAGGCCACATCCTCTGAGAGCCAAGGAAATCCCACCAGATCTGCAAAAATGAAGGGACCACAAACATTGTGACACAATATTCTCACAAAATACAAACATCAAGCAAAATACTGAGGATAATATTGACTCTATTGACTCATACAAACCTGTGCAGCACTTATAAATGCACCTAAATCAGTAAACTGAACTACAGTGCATACCTGGCATTACATGTGGCTGACTGGGTTGTGGCCATCTCCCCCGAGACTGGGATGGCCTCCTGAGAGCTGCATGGGTGCTTCTCCCACCACCCCAGACACCTTCTCCTCCTCGCGACGTTTTAGACACGCTGCCTTGGGGTTCAGATTGCGTTCTGACAGAGAAAAAGACAAACAGACCTTCTTAGTAAACCATGAAACTAGGAATCATTTCTGTTAACCACTGAGAACAAGGTGCAAGCCTCCAGTCCTAAACCTGCTGCTTGGTGACTGACCTCTGACTTGTTGTTCTAAGTTGAGGATGACATTGACGGCTTGGTGCAGGATGAGCAGTTTGGTCTGAGGTTTGTCGTTGCTGAGGTGCAGCTGGCACATCCTCCCAAGCTCCTTAAACGCCTCATTGATGTCCCGTACTCTCAGCCGCTCACGGGCATTGTTAGCCACTCGCCGTTCCTTCTCCCGCTCCATCTTCACCTCAGGGGGAAGGTCCTCATCATCCTCATCATCTTCATTACTGAGTGAGAACAAAGAGGTAAAAGGATGAAGACATAAGCAGGAAGAGATTTCAAAACCTACATTACATTTACATTACAGTCATTTAGCAGACGCTTTTGTCCAAAGCGACTTACTTTCACCATCCCACATCATAGTTTTTATGTCCCCTTAGAACACAAATTAACATTTACCTGCATCATGTTTTACAAGATGCTGCATCAATAGCAGGTCTGTAGACCCATAGGTGAACAGAGTATTAGATGGATGCAGTAACTAATAAGACATGTGAGCCGAGTGAGTGCATACCTTACCAAGAAGGTTAATAGTGGAAAAAGGAGTTAATCTCAGACCACACTAGTTAAATTATAGAAAGACAAGCTTCATCTCCCATTTGAAATTATCCAAAAAAACAGGTTTCAAGATGTTTATCCCTCATAAGTTGGACGTAAGTTTACTTTTACGCTTATACCTTTATAGCTTGCCCGTGTGTGCATTGCTTATCTTATAGCATGTATGTCTGGAAATAGTGAAAATCAAAGTTCAAAATATGATAACATTGTGTTAAAGTGACTATGCCAAACAAAATGCTGATTTCAGACACCAGCTCCATGAACATGTGCTTTGAGTGATTGACTAGAGCCCACAAAGCACAAGAAACGGATTCTCTATTGGAGAGACTTACTCATCTTTCGGGTCTGAAAGGCTAGAGAGGATCTGGAGGGCCAACGCCTCCTTTCTGAAAACGTGACATGAAGGGAGGGGGATGTCAGCATAGTTAAACACCTAACATAGCCTGGGCTACAAGTGGGACACATAGCATGGAGTAGATAGGACACATGCATGACCTTCGTATCACCTAAACATCACTTATCTAACAGCTGACATTTGAAATCTTGCAGCTAAAAGTGGCTTCCATTTTATGCTCATACTTGGAAAGGGTGACATAATACAGGATGTCACCTGTCTACCTTTGTGGGATACGACTGTGCATTCAAATTCAGGTTTAACTACATTTCAAACAGTTTTAACCAAACTTCAGGTTAAGCACTTTCCCAGAGTAAGAAGAAAAGCTACCTTGCTCGAGTGCGTGCTAGCTTGCTCTCTTTCTTGTCTTCCTCAGACTTGTCTGCAATGGATGAGTTCTCGTCGTCGTCCTCCTTGTCTTCTCTTTTGATGTCTGAGCTGCTGGAGGAGTGTGTGGAACGGGCTACGCCACCAGGGAGATCTAGGGACAACACAGATGTAAGGACTCCATACAAAGCCACTGAAACCGTCCAATTTCAGGTGACAAGCAGTTTTTCTTATATGGGGAGGGGATGTGATTTAAAGCATCAGGTGAAACGCTAATATTGAAGTGTAAGAGGTCACTTTCGTCAAAAATGCTGAAATCTATTTCAATGTGTACGCTAGTGTTGCCGCGTAGCCAGAAATTTGCCTTTAATACAAATACCGGTACAAAGTTTAATTTAATAAAAATTTGCTAACTTTGTATGAACTCTTGCACAGAGTCTTTGATATGTCTGTCTGGTATGTATGTCTTTGTTGGCTCTTTAACTCGTCAACAGCCAGACTTGCAACACTTTATATTCCAATCCTTTTAACTAATGCAGTCATCTTGTAGTAAACATATCAAACATTTATTAAAATCAGTGTTGAATTCATCTGGTTGAATTTCACACTGGTATCAGAGTAGTAGAAATAATTTGATTGTTGTGACAATGCTAGTACGCTCAACCCTAAATCTCTAAATCGTTAAGTTGAACGACTTTGATCTAAAAGTACAAACAATGTAGGGAGCAATAGCAAAGTGGAACAGTAGGCTGGCCTGTGTGTGATGTATTGTATAGATCACAGTAATGTATAACTTAAAGCCAGCCCATCTGAAGAATTGCAAAAAGAGGGGGTTGATCTAATATCTCTCAATGTGAGGGCCCTTTAAGCTCAGATAAGGAGGTACAGTGAAAGAAAGTGAGAGAGTGAAGTGAATATGGGGAATGAGCATGTGAAAGAACAGTTACAAGCTGTGTGGTCTCACTTACTGGTGAAACCCTCTGGTTGGCCAGCTGACTGTGTGGGTCCAGAGGCGTGGTGCCCATGCAGCAGAGTGCTGCTGGGAGGAAGTCCTGTGGACTCCTCATGGTGGCTCCCTCCCTATTGATGAAGGTAGAGGGACAATGGGTTTGCGATGTCATTTGTATTGACAACTCTTCTGTGTCTATCTAATGATAGCTTTCTTTAGCCTATGAGCAAGCTGGTAAAAGGGCAGTGCAAAATCATGGTTTGCAATGGTATGAAAGAAATAATTTGAGGTATTTATATTGAGCCATTATATAATGTAGCTAATTATCAACATTTTAGACAGGGATTACTGTGTTAATATTAACTAAAGTTGTAACAATGTTTTAATACTACTTGACTCACACCATGTGATCCTCCCAAATATGATCATCATTGTTCACAATGCTGTTTTTGGCCAGCAGATGGCACAGTTGGATGTTGTGTTTGACACTGCTTTGGAAATAAACTCAAATAATGAAATTTTGAATTGTTTTGTATTTTTCAGGCAGCCACTTTGTCTATATAGCGCTACGGAAAACCCTGAACTGGTTATATTATTTTGATTAAATGCTGTCTATCTCTCCTTCAGTGTCTTTTATCTCATTCATGATTAGAAAAGTTTAATGTCCTAAATGAGGCCATTAATGTTTTGCAACAAAACAAAAAACACAGTTACAATCAACAGTCAATACAGCCAGTCAACTCTCATTTCAGCCATCATTCCACAAGTATCACATAAAAGAAAACATACATAATAAGATAAAGTATTGTATAATATCAGCAAAGTGTATTGTACATGTGATAGTTCTTGTAAGGTATGTTACAAAGGATGGACAATTTGCTCATTGGGTCCCAGATATTGCCAGTCAGTTTAGTCCAGGGATGGCTGAGTTCTTAGCACTCTTTGTTGTAGTCCTAACGCATCTGAATCTGCACTCTGCTACATAACCTCAAATTCCTGGTTTTAAGGCTGTCAGTGGCTCTTTTACTTGACAAGACTAACCAAAAAAAAAGACAAATGAGTCACTAAAGGGTTTGTTTGTTCTGCTTTGTTGTGAGATGTTTCATGAAAAAACATCAAAGGTCCAAGTCTCTCAGACACAAGCACAAAATAATCCATAAGTAGACTAGGTGACTAACCATAGCAGGGTGTCTGTTGCTGAGGGCCAGGCTAGCATTAGAGAAAGCTGGAGAAAGGCCTCCCAAGCCCCCGTTGTGTACAGAAGACAGCAGGCTGTGCATGTCAGCGTGGGAGCCCAAGCCTGGGCCCTGGCCCACAGCATGGCTACGAAGTACATGGATGGCCTCCTCCAAACGGTCCTCCATTTTATTCTGCTATATTAGTACAAAAATATGATGATATTATTATATAAAATCAGAAAATCACAAGTAGCAGACAATAGAAGAAAGACAGAAGAACAGATAAACCCTACGAGCTGTACTGGAATGAGGCATGCTTACTTACACAATTAAGACAACGAGCAACATAGGATGGTCATAAAGGAAATTCATTTATTATAGACAACGTCTCATTTCAAAAGACTTTAATCCTTCTATACAATATCAACGTATAGCTTAAGAGACTAAAATGAATGATGAAAGAAGGAACAAGAGAGATGTCTGAACATACCAGTGTGTGTGGCTGCCCTTCATAGTTGGGTGTGGTTGGTCTTTGCCACTGAGACTGAGCTCCTGCAGAGAGAACAGATTAAGAGCAGCCTCTAATTATTGGCTTCAACAGCAGGTGGCGCTGTAGAGCTGTTTCTACGCTGAAGCTGCATGCTAACAGGGCCCTTTTTGATTCATCTGCATGTGCAAAGACCGAGGTAGCAATCAAACTAAACATGTTTAAATGACTTGATACGATACAGTCTGCGGCTGAAATTGAAATTATGGCCAAATTAAAGGTTGCGTGAATTAAAACCTAAATGTAGTGGAGAGTAAACCCATGTCTTCATTTGCAGAATAGAGCTTACACAGCTTTTACGGCTGACATGAATCTTCATGACATAAATTCATATTATCATCGTATGAGTGGTAAGTTACATAAAGATGGGGTCTTTTAAGGGGGAAAAATGCTTTCCTGTAAATACAATTGATTTTTGTTTATATTGTTTTATTATGATCACTGACTGGAGGTCATAGTTTACCCACTGTTTTCATTACCACTACATCATTGATCAAAACCCTTTATTTTGAGAGTTTCCATATATATAATAAATTGAGCCATATCACTATATGAGAATTATACACAGTATCATTGTACCTGCAATGCCCTGAGGAGAACCAGGAGTGGACGGAGCTGAGGAGAAGTTGTTGCTGTTGTGGTCCGAGGGGTAGATCTGTAACAGTCAAACACAACACCTCAACATCATGAATAGCAAGATATACACTAGGGAACCAAAACAATGCATTTCAATGTGATTTTGTGTAGCTGCTGGATTTAAATGGAGGACTCACCGAGGCCAGAGCCTTCCCAATCTCATCTCCAGAACTGCCAGCCGTGGTGCCTCGGTTGGCTGTGGAGATACAAATAATAATAATAATGTGGGTCAGACGACTTGTTCATTTGCTCTGAGAAACAAAGATCCAAGGAATGACCCTGGGATCTAAACCAACAAGGCCAATTTATAGTCAGTGACACATGCTACCCAGCTACTGTCCTGTTTTGTGTAATAAGCTCACTTAAAAAAAAAATCCTTACCCATGATGCCGTCCCCATTGATGGTGGATGTGTGGTTGTAGGTGGTGGGGGCTGAGTGGAAGCCATTGACCTCACTACCATGCAGAGGATAGTTCTGTGGGGACAGAGGCAGGGGGTGACGCTTCTGGAGAGGGGATACAAGCAGCTTCATTAGGCACACACCCCTTACAAAACATAATGCAGTGTGACAAATTCAAGGTAATGATCAATTACTGAACATCCGTAAACGCTAAATTGTTAACTTACAGTTTTACTCAGATATGTGATATATGTGTGGTTTTATTACACAAAAGTGGCTGACATCTTTGCTCCTGAAGAAAAGCTATCACTTTAGCTGTGTCATATAAATAGCTTACTAGCAACATTAGAACACTATCTAACAAAAAGAGAGGGAACAAAGAGAGCAGGCAAAAGATAAAGAGAGATGGAATAAAAAGAGAGCCAAAGAAAGAAGAAGTAGAAGGGAAGATGAAAGTAAAATATTAAAATGGGGCTGAGACCATGAGTATTACTCACCATCCTGTCTTGTGGGTTGATGGCAGAGAAGGAGCCAGGCTGTCCAATGTGAGGTGAGTTACCCAGCATGGCAGAGTAGCCAGAAGACGACCAGGGGTCCTCTGAAAATGGAGTCACATTTGAATGTAAGTTCATAAAAGTAAGCCAAACCATAACTTCACACAACTTGCACATATAAAAAGTCACCGTCAAACTCTCAACGTGTACAGTGATATCATGTGAAAGTTTACCTTGCATGTAGAAAGAGCCAGGGTAAATGGCTCCAGGCTTAGCACCAGGATATCCTCCATTGTCCCTGGCATACTCATCACCAGATGTGGAAGCATACACCTAAACAAAAGAGACACAGACAGACAGCAGTTGGCCAACGCTTTCCAAAAGGACGACACACATAACAAATATTTTATGCTTCTGGATTAAAGTGATAGCATTTTCCCTACATACATAACCCTGAGCAAGTGAAACATGTGAGAGTAGTATCCTGCATGCTTTCCAAAGCCGTTCAATTACAGTAGCTTTAAGTGGCCACAAGATGGCAAGAGGGAGTCTGCCGGCTAGGCAGGCAGGCCGGCCGGCCCCTTGCCTGTGGAGGAGAGCACAGCGGCCATGGCATGCTGGGCACAGCGACGGCTTGAATCCCAGTGCACAGTGAGCGCTTCCTCCAGCTCCCAGGAGCCCAGTGACATTGCACTCTCACTGCCTGGCCTGCAGCCCCTCCCTATAGACACTCAGTGTCAGCTCACACACACACATACGTACCATGCATTCAGTAAGCCAACACACACACACACAAACACAAGACTACTGTAATGAAATTGGACATTTTATATTAGTCCCTCAAGATGTCCTTTCTAGGTATTGCTATCAAAAATGGACGGCAGGCCCGAAGTGACATTCCACTCCTATGTGCTCCACACACATACACTGGCGATGGACATGAGAAGCCAGCAGTTTCCCAACACCATCGCACTCTACCTCACATGTACTAGAGAGGGGGAGAAAAAGAGAAATAGACAGGAAGAGAGAGAGAATGGAGGCTATGCTGCAAAGAATGCTAATCCAGAAAAGGGATTTTTTCTGTAATTTGATTTAACAGGGAGAAGTGGAAAGGGAATGGAGAGATGCACTTCTAATTACAGAGCCATCTGCCTGTTCCTGGACCACATCCAACTCCACAGGCAGCTGGGCTGAGGAGAGGGAGAGAAGAGAGGGAGAGAGATGGGGGCTGGGATCCAGTCAGTAAGGGAGAGAGAGAGCAAGAGAGAGAAAGAGAGAGATTGCAG